>ML803069.1:627672-638670 GCA_009831015.1 Picea engelmannii
ATACGTTACAATTGTCATAAACAAGACCAATAACTTTCATGCCCAAAGGTTTAAGGGTGGAATATATCCAAAATGCGCAATCAAGGTAAGATAATGATCAAGAACATAAGTCTTATAAAACCTTTATCAATCATACGATAAACTAGTGATCAAGTATCAACCAACAAATCAAAAAGATGACGACAGTATAGTCAACGAAATAGGTGTTTTCACATTTGCAATTGTGAAAACTGAGTCGAAATTGAATTGTAATGGTTGCAAAAATGAGACACATATCCATTATCACAATGCGACAAAGATTTTTCAGAATACCGTAGGGGGTGTAGGCAGCTTTTGAGAGTAATCGAGGAAAAATGTGGGTTGGCTGCCAACAGGCCCACAATGCCACCTCATTTGTACATGCTGCCATAGTGAGTTGACGAGAGGTTTTTGAGAGGATATTTGGAGATTACGAGAGTTCAAGCCGACTGATCCAGGATTTGCGAGAGCCAAGTTATTAATCTCATCCTCCTGCATAGTAGCTAGGGTTTCTTTTCTAGGCAAGGTCATATGTATGGCCATACTAGGGGATTTTGTGAGGGTGGGCCCCCAAGTGCACAGGCGATCAAAGCATACTCGCGCTGAGGTGCATGGTTGTAGTGAGGATAGTCATGCATGGGGGTGTGTGAGTGAGGAAAATAGGTGTGCATTGGATGTGCACTTGTTTGAAGTACATATGTGCATTGTGCGCAAATATTTCTCCAATAGTTACGCACCAATGTGCAGTTGTGTAGAGAACAGGTGTGCATGAATGCGCACCTATGGTTGTGACAGATGTGCATTGATGTGCGTCTATTTCTTCGATAGATTCATGTTGATGCGCAACTGTGGGAAGAGGGGGTGGGCATATGTGCATGCCTGTGGGGGTGATAGCTGCTCATATGAGGAAAAGATGGGGGGTTTTGAAAAAACTTGAATTTTGTGAAGTTTTTTGTTTATGAATAGTGATGGTTGATCAAGTCTTGTTTGTGTGAATGTAGGTAATCATTTCAGGATTCTATTCAAATGGAGGGAGAGGGACTGGGCATGCCTCAAGGAGGCTGTGAGAGATGAGCCAGGCATTTTGGGACCTTTGGCAGCCTGTCTGCTGCTAAAGTGATTTAACTTCCCACTGATACAATCGTAGGACTACCTTTGTTGTAGTATCTGATTTCTATGTGGAGCAATGAGCTACAGTGCTTCATTTTGCGGGGGGAGTAGCTGACATTATCTGCGATGGAGGATGTCTATTTTTTGATTGGGCTCCTGTTTCGAGGGAGGGCCCTTCCTGCTTATCCTTAGTTTCCAGGGGAGGTACACTTGTTTGACTTGGCACAGAGGTACTTTTCGAGGCCAAACTTTGTTTCTGGTTTGGTTGTTCAGATTCAGGCGATCGATGCACTTATGCATCGTTGCATCGCAACAATTATTGTGAGGATCTATGGATCCTTGGCGACTTGTTCCCTAGAGTGTTGTTGTCGGTGGCTAATGCATGGGAACCACGACTGATGCAGTAGGCATCGAGTTTGGTAAAGCATGGAGGTGGGGAGGGTGGCCATTATTTTACAGTCGATATGGCGCGTTTGTGGCGTCAGATTCCATAGATCATATTGCAATTCCCATATGGTGGGATGGACTTTCGGTAGGACCCGAATATGGTTTTACCTACTGGAAAGTATTGGGACCATAGAGGTATGTTTATGCACTTTATGTTTTGTGATTTTGATAGTATAGAATATGTTTTATGTATGGGTGGATGTGGATGTTATTGTTTGTTTGTTGTGTGTGCACATTTGGGGCCGCGAGGTCGAGAGGTGGAGTTGGTTAGAGCGTTGTCTCATCAGGGGCCAGTGAGAACACCACGGGGAGAGCCACGGGAGGGAGAGAGATTTTAGAGGGATAAGGTTGGTTCGAGGCCATCCAATGACATGAGAGTTGGCAGGAGATGCATATTTGACGACCCTGGTGCAGGGCCATCATAGGCACTACAGGGAGATGCTGGCAGGGATTTAGAGGATTTTCGTCATAGGTTGGAAGTGGTACTATATGACGTCTCTGAGGGTATGGGGTCCCACATCCAGAATGAGAGAGTCCTAGAGAAATGTGTGGGTGGCCCTGCTGAGTTGCAAAATTTGATATGCAGAGAAGCTGTAACGGGGGTAGTGATGACTAGACGAATGCCCCCTAGACCAGGAGGACCCCCAGTTGGGGGGGCTCCTCCTGTAGATAGAGGACCTGGTGGTGGCACTCTGGAGGCACCATGAGCTCTAGGTTGTACTATTTTTGTATTTATATAGGTCTACGAGCCCATTTTGTATAGGGTTGTGAGACGCCTATTTTGTACCTATAGGGATGAGGGGGCTCACCTGCCTACGGGAAATGTACATTTTGTACCATTTTTGTAAACATTGATGATACATTGATCGTTATATATATATATATATAGATATACATCTTTATGATCTCTGTGATGTTCACATGTGATGATGTTTTGTGATGTTTTTTATGATGTCTAATCTATATGTTGTGACATACTTTTGATGATTTATGTATGTGTGATGACGTCTTGATGTGATAAATTCCAATCTAACACTAGGTTAGCCATATTATTTTTTATTTGATTGAATTGTCATGGAATATGTGTAAACATTATTGAAACAAAATGTCGAGATAAGAGTCTAACTTGTAAGTATTTGCGGAAGAGGAAAGGATCGCGGACATGGTACACATTGTTGAGCTGTAGGATGACAAGTTGGCAATCAAGTAGTACGCTAAGGTGACAAATGTGGCGGTGAGTGGCCTCAACAAGGAGGCCAATGACGGTTGTGCATTCTACTTGGTTGTTGTTTGTTGAGCCCAAACATATTCTACTGGAGTGGAGCAATTCATGTGAGGGTGTATAGAGGACCCAAGCGGCCGAAGAGAGATTCTGTGTCTAGCGGCTAGCTTCATCAATGTAATTGATGTGGTAGGCTGATGGAGGAGACATCTATCAATAACACAAATGGTAGATAAGAAATAAGGCATGGAGGAAAAAAGAAGACTAAAAACTCTACAAACTTGTACAAAAAATAAAAATCCTAGCGTATAACCACTACGCTCAAGCGTATAATTTCTTTAAGTACAACTCATTGATGGGTTCTTTGAGAGGATAGCCTTCTGGAGAGGCCAAGATGTATGTGACTTTAGTGAGGTAGTGTTGGATGATGTAGGTTCCATGCCATAATGACTCGAATTTCCCATGACCGAGAGTATCGTGAAAGATATCTTAGGCTAGAACGAGATCTCCTTCATTAAATGAGTGAAGGTTGGCATGGCGATCGAAGGTGGACTTCAACCATTTTTTAGATGCCTCATTGTTCTGTAATGAAGATTGACGGTCTTCATACAGTGACTCTAAGTTCAGAAAGCGCTTCTCCATTGGAGCAGTGTCAGGTAATAGCTCGATAGTGGTGCGCAATGTGGGAATTTCGCGCTCAATGGGGAGAGTGGCTTCGACCCCATCGATGAGATGAAATGGTGTAAAACCAGTGGCATTTTTAATTATCATGTGATAAGCCCATAGGGTTGAAAACAACATATGATTCCAATTGGTCTTATGTTTGTTAACATGGCATTGCAACATGGCTTTGAGGACCTTGTTGACAGCCTCTACCTATCCATTGGACTCAAGGCAGTATGGGGAGGCAAACTCGTGGGAGAAGCCTAACCTTGAGCATATTTTGATGAAGATCTAATTCTAAAAGTGTTTCCCATGATCGGAGACTAACTGTAGTGGAACTCCAAAGAGGGAGATGACGTGATTAAAGAAAACACACACTGTAGTGTCAGCGGTGTTGTTGATGGTAGGCATGGATTTGACGCATTTAGTAAAGTAATCCACTTCCACAACGATGTACTTGTGTCAATTTCTAGATGGAGGGTTTCAAGTCATGAAGTATATGCCCCATTTGAAAAAGGGGTCGGTATTGATGACTGGATGTAGAAGAGCGAGTGGTGCTCAGGATTTGTTGGCATAAAGCTAGCATTTGTCACATCGCTTCACAGCGTGGAAGCAGTCATGAAACAGTGTGGGCCAGAAGTAGCCTGCTCGAATGATTTTTTGGTCGGTGGACATCCCTGAGTGGTGGCCACCACAAGTGTCATTGTGGCAATCATTCAATACTCTGTCTTCTTCATCAATGGTAAAAAATCGTCGGAGTATGGTGTCGACCCCACGTCAATATAAGATGTCATCAATAAGGAGATATCAAAGGGCCTGATGGAAAATGTACCGATGATCATTGTGGGAGAGATGAGACCCAAACGTTTATGTTTGAAGATAGACAAGGAAGTCCTCATACCAAAGGTCATCTGAGGGGATGTAGAAGAGGTGTTCATCCAGAAAATCTGTATTGACGGGTGAACCTGTAGCGTCCGAGGGAAACGCAGTGATGAGCTCAGCGAGAACAAGGGATTTATTTCTTTTGGGAGTTGCAAACTCTAGGTCGTATTCCTGAAGGATGACGATCCATCGGGAAAATTTTCCATTAATTTGTCGTCGACTCAACAAGTACTGCATGGGGTTGGAAGCTACCACGACTTTGGTAGTGCGAAGCAAGATATAATGAAGCAGTTTCTAGACTGAGAGGACAACTGGGAGGGCAAGTTTCTCCTCATGATTATATTTCAAGGTTGGACCTGAAAGGTTTTTACTAATGTAGTAAATGACATGCTCGCGGCCATCATCCCCTAGCTGGATGAGAACTCCTGCTACTAATATAGTGGAGGCCGAGAAGTAGAGGATGTAATCATGATCATAGTCAGGTGGGATAATCAAATGGGAATTGGAGAGTGTCTCTTTTAAATCATCAAAAGTGGTTTGGGCATGTTCATCCCACTAAAATGGGATATCTTGGTGCAATAATCGAAGGAAACCATGCACGTGAGTGGCATAATCTGGGACAAAGTGTCACAGAAAGTTGGCTTTGCCTTGTAGGATCTATAGTTGGTGCAGATTCCGAGATGGTGGAATTTTTGTGATATCTTAGACCTTGAGGGGGTTCACCATGATGCCATGTTGGGAAACGATGAACCCAAGGAGGCATCTAGTGGTGACACAAAATACGCACTTGATGGGGATCAAGTGGATATTATACTGGCAACACCATTGAAATAAAACTTGTAAGTCATATAGATGTTGAGTTCTCTTATTGGATCGAGCAGTGAGGTCGCCCAAGTAAGAGAGAATGATTCGAGCAAGATCATGGAAAACGTAATTCATGGCCCGTTAGAATGTCGCACCTGTTTTTTTGAGTCCAAAAGGCATGACACGATAATAAAAAGTGTCCCATGGGGTAGTGAATGTGGTCTTATACTGATCTGTTGGATCGATCTGGATTTGATTGTAGCTAGAGAATCCATCCATGAAGAACAAGGCCTCGTGGTCAGCACAGTCATCGATAATTTGGTCAATGAAAGGCGTTGGGAAGTTGTCTTTGGGACAAGCATGATTGAGATTGTGAAATTCAGTTCAGACGCAAATGGTGCCCTAGTTTTTATTAATAGGGATGGGGTTGGAGACCCATGATGTATATGCGATGGGGTATATGAACCCTACAGTGCATAGTTTGTCAATTTTTGTTTTGATATCCGCTACTTTGGATGCGTGCAGTGGGTGTTGCTTTTGACGTTGATGGGTAATATATGGCCATGTTTCGATGTGATTTTAGATGATAGAAGGATTGAGGTTAGGCATCTTTGTGTATGACCAAGAAAAAATGTCTCGGTATTCCTGAAAGAGAGCTTTGTAAGCGATGAGTTCTTCAGGGGAGCATGCAGCACCAATGGTGATTTCCTCTATGATTCCTGGTTTGATGGAAATGTTTATTTTGATAGTAGGGGAAATATTGTCCATGTTTCCTTCTTCAAAAGAATCAGGGGTAGGGATAGGGTTGTTGAATTAGTCTATATGCCCTGATGGAATAAAATCCTTTGTTTTGATTGCACATATGGAGCCTTGGCTAGGAGGTTCAAAAACTTCCTGTGAGATAAAGAGTGCTCTGTGATGGAGTGCATTCCATGGCAATCAAGTGTCGTTAGTTCCTCCAGTATATCTTCATCGCAGTGGAAAATGCGAGAATATAGGGGATCTGGGGAAGTAACATTGGTGATTGTCACCGTGTGATTGCCTTCGGGTGGTGAAGACATAGAGGGGGTATCGCAACGATGGTGCGATGGCATGCTTGACATAAAAAAGATGTTCATACACTATGGGTTTTGTACTATGGTCTAGGGTAGGATTTCCTAAGGGAAATGAATCGGAGAGTTGGGAGGATTTGGGGGAAAATCCTCAGACAGTCTATCCATGAACCAGGGAGGTATGGGAAGTGACTCAGGTTTAGGGGAGGTGATATGAATAGTATCTAGAGAAGGAATATGAGGAATCACTTGCATCATAGGGAGTGAAGGGTTTGGGGGATTTTGAATAAGGGCCATTTGACGACACTTATATTCAATGATCGTAGGACACAGGTATGTGAAATGATCAAGTGATTCAGAAAGAGAGAAAGGGAACCTCATCCGTTCATTGACTGGGGTCGTGACATAGTGGATGTCAGTGACATGGGTACTCAATGATGTGGATGGGGAGGGGTCTTGCTGAAAGCTTTGGCATACTTTCGTTAGTGTATGTTGAAACTGAGGTAATTCAGGGAAATGATGAGTTTAATGGCCATATTCTGAGCAGATGGCACATGATAATTTGGTTTGCAACCCTTTACTACCTATAGTATGGGAGGTGATGGAAGTACTAGGTGTGCTTGGTGGAATGACGAGTGATGTGGTTGCTAGAGGGAGTTGGATCAAATTGTGTAACTTGGGGAGATAGGGACATCTATTGGTGGGGTGTACTTCTTTCTCATAGAGCGCACAAGGAGGTTGAATTCGGGGAGGAAGAGGAGCGGTGGGATATTTATTCTTCTGTCTACCCCTAGTTGTAGCGGTAGTGTTCATAAGTGGGGGTGAGGGTGGTTCCGTCAGAGTTAAGATTGGAATCTGCATCGAGATTCCCTCTGTTTGGGGAGGAAGGGATGGTTGAGAAACCATCGCGGGTGGGTGTAGATACCATACCAAAATGGAAAGAACCATGTTGGGAAGGGTAAGCGTTGCAGCTACCTGGAAAGATTGTACTCTCAGTGGGGGGTAGAAGAAAGGAATTTGAGTAATGGCTTGGGGGACTGTCTCCCAAAATGGGATTTGACCCTTAGGGAGGGTGAAATCAGGGATAACTGGTGTCGTAGGGTTCTCAGGGGATTCCTGAGGTAGGATTTATTCGATTAGGGGAATTTCAGGGAGTGGAAAAGGTTCTATGGGAGGAATGGTATCTCCAGTTTCCATTCCATAGAAGGATATAACACACACATTTGTTGAGAGGTGTATGAGTGGTGGTTCTCCATGGTATGTCCCTATCAAAGATGGATATTTGAAAATTATGGGTCCCATATCTATGAGTGGAGATGTATCGGAACTGGTGCATACAAGAGGTAACATGTTATCGATCTTAGAGGAGTGGTTAGGCTCGTAATGTGAAACTTGTTCAATGGTGATGATCTTTCCATTGTGGGGGACCATCATCGTTCGAAACACAGAAGAGGTCGCAGCCTTCATAGCGTATATAGCTATGTCCAAATAAGATGTTTTAATCGAGAAGGTGTCGATAACTTCAATGTCGATAAGTATGATTTTGCTCCCAATTTTGACAAGGAAATTTTGAAAGATCCCTTCAGGATAGGATGGTCGTCCATCATAAGCTCTCAAAGTGATGGTGGATGGTATTAGCTCTAGGGAGCCAAGTTTCTTCCATACAGTTTTGGACATGATTCATGTGGATGCACCTTCATCAATGATACATCGATGAATGATGATTTTTCTAATTTTGACTGATATATGGAAAGCTACCAAAGCAGGGAGACAGGGTTCCCCACAATCTAGATCGAATGTGATGAGTCTAGTATCAACAGGGTCGACATCCCCCAATGTGGAAAGTAATTATTTTCGTTGGGTGGGACATGTTTGGAGGACCTCCAATACTGATATCGTTGTAGGAGATTACACCAGATCATCGACCAGGTTGTAATTGTGTGCCACCCTAGCCTGAGGGTTGTTAACATTTCATCGTAATGGGATGCGAGGAATACGAATGAGGGGTTCGGTGTTAGGGATAAGAATAATCAAGGGTTGTATAGTTGTAGCTGGAGCTTCTTCCGAAGTGGTGGGAGTATATTTAGAGGGGGCGTTGTATTGATGACTGCACGTTTGCAGAATAATTTATTCTTCGCTAGTTAGGAGGATATTGTGATCCGCCTGATTCCTAGGGTTTTGATACTGTCCATCTGTGGTGGGGCAGGATGCATCTCCTGTTGGGTATTCATCACACCTTGGTGTGGAATAGGGTTTTTCAACACAGTCGGGGGTGGTTTTTGCAAATACTATTGTGGGGTCTGCTAAGGGGCAGTCACTGCTAGAGGACACGGCGCATTCATGGAATCTTTCATCCGTTTGAAGTAGGGGATTTGGGGGCAATGGTGAGTATAATGGCCATGCTCACCGTAAAGGGTAGAAGGGAAGTTCGTCAAGATATTTTTTTTGTTGTTCCTCCCTTGGAGTTTGTTTTTATTTCTCCCTTGGAGTTTGTTTTTATTTCTCCCTTGGCGTTTCTGGTTACCCTAGTTCTGGTTTCCACCAGTAGGTTGGTTTTGTTGGGGGTTATTTCCCCCTAGTCCCGGGTTATTATTGTTTCATTTTTTTCCTTTCTTTTTGGAATTATTAGGCTAATGGGCCGAATTTTCCATATTTAGTTGTTCAAAACTTTGAAATTTCTGAATGGGTGAGGATTAAACAAAGTTAACCCCAGTGTGTGGTTGTCCTTATGGAGGTGCAATGGGATATGGAGGACCAGGAAGTGGAAAATACAGATTATTTTGTGGAAATGATTTGTAGGGTACATAGGAAGGTGCAAGGATTTCACTAGTGCTTAGGGTGTAAGATGAGGTAGAGGGGGTACCAAAACTTGGTTGAACAGTCGGGCGCATTATGGGTGTCAGTGAGGGTCCACTCATGCATGGAGGTAGAACATCAGGGTAGGGCTGCTGATAAAGGGGAGGAGGGTAATGAGGGGGTCCTCCATACATTGGTGGATATTGGGGTGTATTGTACATAGGTGGTGGTTGGATGTATGAATTGTGGTGTGTTTTGGTACCAATCAATCCATCCACTGAGTGAGACACCCCAGGTTTTTCCTCGTCGAATGGTACGAGTCTCGGGGTGTCAGGTAGTACTGTGTATAAGTATCCTGACTATGCATAAATAAGGTCATAATCTTGAGCCTTGCTGATGGTTTCCTCTTCCATTTGGGGGAAGGTGGAGGCCACATATTTGGCAAGGAGGGGAACAAGTGATATGAGAAACCAATTGAGGCATTATTCTTTGGTGGTTTATGCTTTAAATAAACTATGTCGTCGACACCATTCTAGAATGTGGTTAGCGATATGTGTGGTTGAGGTTTGTTTGAACTCAAAAATTAGTTCGATACCATTGTCATGATGAACTAGTAGTTGAAATAAGGTTAAAAAAAATTTGGCCAATGATTCAAAAGTCACATGGGACCATAATTTTTCATCCACATACCATTTGGTAAATGGACCTGTGAGTGTGCATTGAAATAAACTTAAACGGATGGAGTCATCCATGATGCTATTTGAAGAGCACCATAAGTGGAAGGTAATAATATGGTTGGTGGGATCCTCTCCCGCCTTTCCTTCAAACTTGGGAATGTCCGAAGGTAGTTTGGTGGGCATTGCAGGCCACGTGGTGTCGTGCAATATAGGATCATTCGTGAGCTTACTTAGATCTGGTATGTTGATGGAGGACAAATCCAGCATGTGAAGTGGCGGTGGAGGATTACTTACATCCATGGTATGAGCAAGTTGTGCACCTGACCCTTGAAGGGGTTTTGGCGGGGGTGTACTTCTCCCTTGGGAAGAAGTGTACCCTCTACCTCTTTATGAAGGAGAGATAGTGGATGGATGACCTTGGGAAGTGGACCCAAGTAAAGTGGAACCAAGAAAATATGATGCCAAAATGGTAGCACTCATAGGGTTGTGAGATGGTTGAGCCAATGAGTTGGTGAAACTAGGAAATCCTCCTAGGATAGGAGGGAGATTTTGCAAATGTCTAGAACGATGAGCATTTTGTGGGTCCCCTATGATGTCTGACTAGCAAAGTGGAATATTGTGAATGGTGATGAGAGAAATAAATGAACAAGAGTCTTTGTATAATTTGGACCTTCACAATATATCTCACAATCGCATGTAATCAAATGAGCATCATACATAAATCATTTGAAAATAAGCATACATGTGGGTAGGTGGATTTTGTCTGCATGGGAGAACAAAGAAAACAAATGCTCATGTCCTAAAAGATACATAACGTCCTTCCTCTCAAATAGCACTGGACCTTCCAATAGCACTCAATAGTGGGGTCTGAAGCCACCGGAAGACGAACTAATGAAGGATGAAATAATCAGTTATAATGAGGGGTAGAGGGTGCATATCCCGAAAGAGTTGGCAATATTTCTCAATAGCCACACAAAATCTGATCAAGGTGAAATTGCAGTCGACAATTGCCACATGGGTATATGTCCTAACATTTGGCCACTAGGTACCTCGGTCAAAGTGCGGCATTTAGATTTTCGGCCTCAGAAATGGATCACGGGATGGATCCCTTCCAAGAGGTCAGTGCCTCAAGGGGGGACGTATAGAACAACCAGACCTCGTCCTTTGACCCTTCATGGGTATCTCCCTACCTTATGGTGTAGGAACACTTGACTTGGAGGATTTTAAAGTTCCCTATTTGTCAACTTCTAATGTTTGAAGATGTGAGAACCAGATAATGGGGGGTTATTTGGATGCCTACCCCCGAGATCCTACCTAGAGTAAAAAA
>ML803069.1:645116-655851 GCA_009831015.1 Picea engelmannii
ATGTCGGGAACATATCGTGACCGTCGGATTGCCTAACTACAAATGCATACTAATGCATACTAAAGAAACACACTTTTACCTAATGAAATATTAGACCAAGTAGATCTTAACTAACTCCTAAGTGTCTAAATATCCTAACAAAACTCCCCTAGTGATGTAAACTAAGAAAGTAGCTTCAAAACTATCCCAACTTTGCAACATGTGGGCATGTATGGGCGCTTACAAATTCAATATGTTTAAAAAGAAACTAAGAGGGGGCCCTAGGGGGGCTTTGTCCTCTCCTAAAGATTTTGTTTTAAGGGAGATGAAATCTTCCCTCAATTTTTTTTATGATTCTCAAGATCACTCTATGGTGTGAGAGAAGAGCATACTCAATGATTGAAGTTTGATTTTTTGTCCCAATGCAAATGTTTATATGTGATAGTAAATGATCTTAACTTAACTTTTACAATCAAAACAAGCCATCCATGTGGAAAAATGAAAGCAAAAGAGGAGAAATATGATTCTTTTTAACCCCCTAAGTGTCTATGTTTTGAATAACCCTCCATGTGGTAAGGGACTCTAAGTGTGGTGCATTTACAAATTTCATAAAAGCAAGATTTTGAAGGCTAGGGGCATTCAAAACATCACAAAAAACTCTTACAATGTTGAAATTATGGACAGGTGCACAAGTCACAGTTTAGATAGAGGTGCATGTGGCACCAATACGTAGAGAAACAAGGACCTGTTGGCGCACTGTGTGCAGAATGCACTGGGAAACACACTTTTGTTGGCGCACGGTGCTCGGAAGACACACATGTCGGGTGGAAAACCCGTGCATGTTTTGATACGTGTCCGGGAGGAAAATGTTAAGTGGAATTCTCCTCTTCCAACTCCAAAATCATCTCTTTGCAGGAAATACTAGGTCAGTTATGATCCCTGCAAGGAAAATGGATAAAAAATAAGTTCTCAAACAACCAAAATAGGGAGGAAATTGATACCTTTTCCCCAGTATGGTCGCCAATCTGTTGTGTCATTTTCGTCACTCCAATGTGAAAAAGAAGGACACCTGCAAGTCTAGTTGGTCCTGCTAGACAGGACAAAGGTTATTGTATGAATCAAATGACTCAATCACATTAAATAAACAAACAACTAAGCTAATAACAACTAAAGAAACCAAACTAAAATGCATAAGGAAATTAGAACCAAAATCAATCAAACAATTGACCAATATTCATGCTACCAATGGAGAAATTATATTAGTGGGAAAACACCAAAGAGAAAGGGGGAATTATGGATCCCCTCTTCCTCCTAGGGAGGGCTCTTGAATCCCCTATGTGAGAGTGCTTCTTACAAATGGAAAACTAGAAAGTAAATGCTGAAGAAATCCAAGCTTATTCCCTCAAGAGGTGAGGTGAATAGCTTAATGAGATGATGCTAGTATGCTCCAATAAAGAAAGAGGTTCCTTGTAGCAGAATAGAGGAAACATAACAATACAATGAGATTATTTAATTCATAGTGTACCCATGGCCTCTTTTTATAGAAAATATTTGAGGCATTATCCAACCGGTCTTTAGTGTGAACAAGGGGCCCCTTAGGGCACCCTTTGGTCTTTGACCAACCCCCCACTCAGATTCAGCTTGGATTTGAGGGTCAAATCGACTTGGGAGTTGAACCAGAAGCGGGTGAGGGGTCGCCAAGAACCATAAATGCATATTTCACGGGAGTTTGTGGCCTTTATAGTACATAGTCGCAGATCGGGTGCATGTGCGCTCTTTTGGATTTTCTGGCCTACAAAATTGCGCGTGCTTCATGTAGTGTTTCTACACATGTCAGTTTTCTAACCACTTATATAGTTATTGCCTTTTGAAAATGATTTTTTGGGGCTGTAGGTGAAATAATAGGTGTTTGGAGATGTTGTATTCCTATAACAATTTATGGACAAATTTTTGTGATAACAAAAACGTCATGTGGATGGGACATGATAACATAGTATAGTTTTGTAACATGAAAGTATGCCAAAATCATAACCCTAAATGTATGTTAATGATGTCATACTTAGGAAAAGAGAGGTATGAGAAATAAATTTGGACTTGAGGGTTATGAGTGTAAGATTGACAAGGCTAAGATTGTGAGAAATGGAAGAATAGGCCATTTTAAGTGATAGGTAAAGAACCATGAAAATTTTTTCAAGCACTATATTGACCTTGCCGACAATTTGTAATGAATTTCCTTCATTTGAATTAACATGTATCATATCCAATAAAATATGTTGACTGACGATCATGGACATTCATTAACCAATACATATAGTAACTTTTGGAACATTCTTGAATGAAGAGGTTTTATCACATAAGTTTTTCAAGGGCCATAGGTTTGTGTCGATATACCTGAGTTTATATTCTTTCCATGTCTCTATCCTTTTTGCAGGCCAAATCTTAATTTTTCCCCCCTTCGGCTTGTAAATCGTTCTTTTCTTTTTCCCTTGTTCGTTTGTGCGCCCTGGTTTTCCTTAAATATCTTACCTGAGTGAAATCTTGGCCCCAAGACCCTCTATTTTTATCCAAGGGTGAGCACTCACATCCTATATTTCAGTCACTGGTATCACTGTTTTCTCAGCTCACAGCCAGTCGTCCAAATCCTTGATGATGCAAGCTGCAGCCATGAACACAAAGCATAGCTTTCTTAATAGTTTGTTTCAGGATTGAAGCATAAGTAGAAGGAAGTTTTAATCTTTCAATGACGAAGATTCCAAGAACAGTCCAGATCAGTGACTCATGGGTGTTCGGGAGTGGCAACTTGCGCGAAGTATAGTGCCATAGAAAAAGGCCCCGATGTGAATATGAATCGTTGATGTTAAAGGGGTCAGGTGGAAGTCGATCCAAGCCTTTGGGGAAATAAGCTTCAAGAAATTTGAAATGAGAAATACTTAGAAATTATAAAGGGTTGAAGCTCGGAGTATTGAAGCGTCGAATTTGCCAAAGCTGCCAAAGTGGTTGAAGTCCTGAAGTCCCAAAGGCCCGAAAGGCCTGAAGTCCCGAAGAATCCCCTCAATCTCTGAAGTTGGTTGGATTCAAATCTGAGGTCAAGGCATGATCTTAGGGAAGATCCACAACTAAAGGAGAGGAATCCTCAACTTATCCCAAAGATCTCTCAATTGGTTGGGCCTCTCCAAGCTTATATAAGGAGGATTTCTCATGGTGAAAAGTACATGATAGGAAATATAGAGATTGAGAGATACCAAACGTATGATCTCATGAGTGGTATTGATATGGAGACATTGTGAAGTATCAAACTTATGATCTCATAAGGGAGATATCATTGAAGAATCAACATTCTATGTGTGGATTATTTGAGCAAGGGTCTGGACAAAGAGATCTTGGTGAAGTTGTTGCACCTACATCCATGGCTGTAAGCATCTCACTTTGTTTTCATTAATATAATTCTATTCTTGTCCTGTTTCCTTTAAATTTTGTGTACGTTTCATGAACTTGTTTCTTTCATAGATCCATTATGAAGCTAATCATGGTAGAGTAGGAAGTATGTCTCACTGTTGTTACTCATTGTATTGCAGGACCTTCTGAAGAACTTGAAGAACAAGAGCAACATGGATCGAGCAAGGACAAACATCGGTAAAAAGGTATTTACTCTTCTTTATTCTTCTCCTTTGGATAGTTTAGCTTCATGAAAAGGAAATTCAGTGTCCACAATAACACTTTTTTGTCTTGGTCATAGGGGTCTAGTATCCAAGAGAGAATCCACTTGTCTGCAAGGGGATTTCTCTGTAACAGAAATTGGTGACTCCACTAGGGAGGAGCTTTGATTTTTTATTCCTTTCCTAGGTCTTCTCTTGTTCTTTGCTCATTCTTTGACCTTCTCCATACTGTGTCTCTGATTCTTACATCTGTTGATTGGCTCTTTATTTCATCATATTTACTTTGATTGACTGAGTTTGCTTGAATTTTTTATTTTATGGGCATTTTTATGAACTTTAAGAGCCTAGCACTCCCCTTCCTTTGCTACCAAAGCGCTGACACTCCCTGTTGGTCTTACACAGAGCGTTGGAATGCTCTGATGTCCTTTACACCAAAGTGTTTCCCCTTTTTTGTGAAAAATATTCTATGGTTTCATTCTCTGAGTTCATTTATTTCTTTTGGCACTTGCTCAGGACTCTTACAACCTTAGTTCATCTTGGTCTTGGCCTTCAACACTCTTATTTCTAAGAATTGATCACCTTTTGTTTGGAATTTTGATGTCTTTTCCTTACCTTGAAGTCACTCTTTGTCTTTGATGATTTAGAGTCAACTTACTGTTTTCTTCTCATTTATCTAACTGAGTGGAATCTTTTGTGAGGAAATTCAAAGGTTTTTTTCACCATTCCATTTGATATTTGATATCATTTTCCCAATAAATTACTATTCTTTATTCATCCATTAACCTTCTCCTACCTTTACTAGAAAATTCACCTTTTTTCATGTATTCTGGGTAATTTTTTGCAAATGTTTGGCTATTTTTATGAGTTTCTAGGAGCACCAACGCCCCCTTGTAGTCCATACCAGAGTATCAGTGCTTTCCTACAATGTTTTAGGGGGTGTTATAACACTATGTGCACCCTTCTAGAGGACCGCTAGTGTCTTTTTTGAATGAAATTGCCTTCTTTTGCTCAGTCTTTTGCAGTCTGTTTTGTAGTACTCTTTACCTAGAGTCTGTGGTTGGTTTGTGAAGTTGTTTGGATTGGTTCTTGATAGTTTTTTATGCTTGTCACTCTCTTTTGTCTTGATTAGAGCTTGAAACCTCTTTCCGAAATGTGAAATTTATTTTTCTAGCTGTGTTTTGTTCGGGACAGTTTTGAGTGGTTTCTATTTCTCCCTATCATTTCTTCGATTCTTCTTCACATTTTATTGTCTTCATTGAATTCTTGCATTTGAAGTAGTGGAATTGCATGTTTTTTTGGCATTTTGGGATATTGTGCATTTGAAATGATGAATGTTTTCTCCTTCTCATAGCATAGTTTTTATCGAAATGAAAAGATTGCATATTCATCTCTTTGCATAAATTTTGTGTTGGTCAAAACACCATATTGTCCACGCCATTTTCCATTTGAGTAACAACAGCCTTAAAAATCCTGTGCTAGACCAAAATTGATTCGACATTTTTACCTTTTTTGGTAGCAAACCTACATTAGATTAGTTGTAGGGCTTTGGAATAGGTGTGAATGATAACTTTCCAAAGCTGCAAACAAACATAGGATCTTGGGTTAGGGAGCGGTTAAATCCAATTGCTACATTTTGTCCTGGGAAGCCCTTCTCACACAAGGGTCAAACCTGAGGTTGCATTGAGACTAGCAGAGTTACTCACCTTGCTTTGTTGGTCTTGGTGTAGATATTGCATGTATTATGGGGGTCCCTTGAAGGTATACCCACAATGATGAGTGGAAGCCTTTCAAGTTGATTTCGGGCTAGATACCCTGACCTTGTGCGTGGATCGGATTGTCGACTATTTCCCCAGGCATAACTATTGTAGTTGGTAACCTTAGTGGCCTATATCTTTAGGGTATTTACACCAGGTGAATATGGAGGGGCAAGTATTCACGGTACCTGGAATCGATGTTGGCCAAACTCACTCGGGCTCCTTGGAGGGTATACCCACCATTATGTGTGGGAGCTTGCACCAGGGTGTAAGTCCATTAGGCAGGTCATCAATGTAACTTTTCCACTCACTCTGTCTCATCCCCTTCTTAATTTTTTCCCGCGGTGTTGGATTTCATCACCAACTAGTGTGCTCATTGTGAGAAGGTTTTGTTTGCTTGCTTTCTTACTAGATTTTTAGCGTGTGTTATTTGTTCTCCCTAGCAAACTCTAGGTTGGATATTTATTTTTATGGCGTTAGTTCCCAAAATGACCAATGAAGAAACCCATTTTCTAGGGGAACCCTTTGTTTTTCCTTCTTACAGAAACATTGGTCTTCCTTACATCGCTACTTTGAGCCTTCCAGGTCTCACAATTGGGTTACCGGTATGGTTGTTTTCCACTCCAGTGATCTCGAATGCAGGTGCTTCATATGTAAGCACACCACCCACACATCAACCTCATGTTGACCTTTCTCGTTCTTCGCCCATTAGGTCTCCTTCAATTTCTCCTTCTTCGCCTAGTGAAAGCTCTCAAGCAAGTAGACAGATTGATACGAATAAGAAGAAACGGAAAGAGAAGAAGAAGAACCAGAAAGAGACCAAGCCTCCAACTACATCAGATGTTGGATCCAAGCAACCAACTACTATTAATCGTACTCAAACTGTTGATGAGGTCGACAAGATTAAAATGAAAAATATGAAACCCAAATTCCCTTGAAGTCTTTGTAAGGGTGACCACTTTCTAAGGGATTTCCCTGGTCTTCCCAAGATCTTAGAAATGTGGTCTTCCATGTCATTGGCCCCTGCTAGACATGTTGGTGACACCCCGTCTACTAGTGACATTAAGATTGGTAAGAACAAGACAACTGTCAAATTTCCTTGTATGTTATGTGAAGGTGATCATTATTCTCACCTTTTTCCTCATATGGATGAGGCTTCTTCTCTTTTGGAAAAGATTCAACTTTCAACTGGTTATCATAAGATTTCCTGCAACCCATCATTAGTTGATGGAATGGTCAATCTGGTTCCATCCCCAATCAGTCCAGTTGATTAGGTGGTCAATCTAGTTTCATCCTCGGTTGAACCACTAACCAAAGTAGTTGATCTAGTTCCATCATCGATCAGCCCCATTTTTCATATGAAAAGTGAAACCCAAGTGATTGATCTAGTCATGTCATTGGTCAGTCCCACCCTTCATCTTAATAGTGCCAACATGGTAAATCCCACTCCTCCTCTGAGAAGTGCCAAATTGGTTGCTATGGTCCGTTCATCGGTTAGTCTGGTTGATCATGTCATCAATATGGTCATGTCCTTAGTTGAACTAGTTGACAAAGTGGTTAATCCGATCCCATCTTCGGTCAATCATTCTCTCCCATCAGAGAGTGCAATCCAAGTGGTTGATCTGTTTCCACCTGTCAACCCCATTCACCCCTTGGAGAATGAAACTGAAGTGCTTTATTTGATGTCATTATCCATCGATCCTACTTTCCCTCTAGACAGTAAACCCCATTCTTCACATGTTTTTCTCGTTGATATAGGATCTACCATGACGGGGGGCATTCCTCCATCTCCTGCGAAAACCCCTCCAAGTAATGAGGCCATATTTTTTTATTGGGGTGTGCTAATTGGACCTTGTCTTCCCTCTCACATTCCTTTCAAGATTATAGTATAGGTTTTTGGTCAGGTCATTCCTCAGACACTGATAGAAGAAGGTTTGTCTGTTAGTATTTTTTCATTTATTGCTTGGCAAGCTTTGGGTTATCCTAAGATTGTGTCTATTACCCAGACTCTGTTCTCTTTTAACAGAAGAACCAGTCACCCTTTAGGTATCCTTCCTCAGTTTCCTATAACTTTGGGAGGGAAAATTGTCTTTATTGATGTTATGGTAGTCCAAGACCCCTTGGATTTTGAATTACACCTTGGACGATATTATGTCTATGCCATGAAAGATATTGTTTCCACTCTCTTTCATGTAATATCTTTCCCTCATGATGGAAGAATGGTGACTATTTATCAACTTTCGTTTGTTGGCCCTGACTTGACCATCAACCCAATGACCTCCCTAAATCGTTCTTATATGCAGTCGGTATCACCCCTGCCACAGGTCAATTATGTGGCATTGTCTCCCATGACTTCAACTTTCAATGACTTGGATCCGGTAGTTGACATAGGGCTATTGGAGCCTGATCTCCTTACCCCTATCACAAACCCTGACATGTGTTCCTTCCGAAGCATTACTCTTCCATCCAATGAAGATCTCTTGGAATCCATGACAAAATTTTGTCCCTTGACATGGTGTCCTTCTAGAGCGTTATCCTCTTGGAAGCCATGATCAAAGAAGAGGTCATGAGCATAGTTTTCTCTTCTTTATGGCAAGCTCATTGAAAACTGAAATAGAGGCTATGAGCATAGTTTTCCTCTCTGTAACAATCTCATTAAAAAATGAAACAAAAGTCTAGGGAATGAACCCAGAGCCTCAAGCATAGATATTTTCCTTTGTCAAGAATGTTAAAAAATGAAATAGTCACCTCTCCTGTCAGGTTGTCTTTCACTAGATCTCTTAGATTTCGAGTCAAGCATTTCGTTAGGTCTCATATTTGCACCTTCATTTCATCTACCCTTATCCTTTTTCTCCATATAGTACAGAAATTGGTGACAACCTCAAAGTTGATGAATGAATTGAATCTTGGGGGGGCATGTCTCTAGCCTTTGATGATCATTCTGGAGTTAAGCCACTAGCTTTCAAGCTGGGGGTAGAATACCAAGCTTAGTCTTTTCTCTTTCTCGCGCTCGTAAAAACATGAGAATGTAACCGAGTATACTTTTATCACTTTTTCAGACTTGTAAAGGTTAAACAAAAAAGGAACCCCCTGGAGTCATCTTTAAGATTTTTTCAGACTCTCTAAATGTGAAAATATTACCAACTGATCTTGCTTCCTTTCCCACTCGTTAAAAGTTTTGAAAGGGCGTCTTTCGAGCGATAATTTTTCGACCTCACGAGACTAACATTACAAAAAAGGACAACACTGGAGTCATCTTTAAGTTATTTTCAGACTCTCTAAATAAGAAAAACCACCGAGTTTACCTTCTCTGGACTCGTTAAACAATCATACATTGAAGGGCCCATACGGGACCGAACCCTTACTTATTCTAGTTCATTAAACAAAGGAAGAGGTACTTACCAAAGGTGAGTTATATCGAGCATGCATTACCCTCCTTGAGCTCGTTAAACTAAAAAGAGGTACTCTTCTAACTGGATGGGGGAAAAATTGAAGGAAGTAAGCTAAGCAGTTTTTGAGAACATTACTAGTAATTCTTGCAGTCGCCCTTGAACACGATATTTTATATTTGCACGCATTTTATATCTGTCGAACCTCTGCACTGAACCAATCATGTGAGTTTCTTTACTCCTTTAGGTCACCCAAAGAAAGTCACAATATCTGTTGCATTATCAAGTTTTGGTCCTTGTCAAGTTTCTGTTGTCATGCCTCAGTGTTCAAGGGAAGTATCTGCCTCAAGAGCCAACCATGACAAATTCCTGTTTCAATACCCATGTCATTCCATTTTCATTTGATCCACCAATTACATCTCTATGTCAGTTTCATGTCATTTATGGGGGATACATCACGACCCTCCTGCGACGAGTCTGTTCCTATCGACCTCAACACATTATCCAAGAACTAGACTTAGAAACTAGTTATTACCTTGGGACCTGCATGCCTCAATGGCAGGCCTCCTCGCTTCCGACAGTGGGTTTACATAATTGACCCCTGATCGGATTATTCCACAGATGTTCGAATTCAGCTCATTTTTTCACATTCGCTAGAATGTACTAGGGTACCTTGGGAATCATTGACATCGATGGTGATTTCCCTCACACTTATTAACAGTTTACCTCATTGACCGATAATCAAGTGGTTTCTTCCATGTTCGACATCATGACATCTATTCACATGGTTAGATTCGTACTACATCGGGATCGGTAAAGAAGACCCTGGGTTGAGTCATCACTCTTATATGTACTTTGCCCAGGTTGTGATGGAGTTTCTTTTGAACATTGACACATATACTGTTACATAGATCCACTTTGTATTGGTCGTGGCTATGTCTTGTCATCTCATAGATCCACTGTGTATTCTTCGTGGCTACGACCAGTTCAGGTCATAGGAGTATAGATCCACATTTTATCCTTAGTGGCTATACCTTTTTATCAATATAATTATGGATCTGCAGTGTATTTTATGGCGGCCATACCTTGCAAGTCTTTATCACCCAAGCATAGGTATGCCTGCCTTGGGTTTGAAACATGTCATAATATTTTTTTAATGGTTGTGTGCAGCTTCTACCAGGTTTTATGCGTCCTTACCCTTGCTTGAAAAAGTCTACAAAGTACTTCAGTCATCAGTTCTCATCTTCTAACTTCGCTCTTTCAGGGGAAATCTATTACACATCAAAATTACTCACTTCAATAGTGTCGCAAGTGTCGTCATTACAAGTGTTGTAAGTGCCGCATCTTCTCCACAAGTGTTTCATCTTGACCACAAGTGTTGCAAGTGTCACAAAAATCATACTTCCATATTTCCTATGACGTGCCTCTAACAACATCATGGGGACACTTAAAACACCCTCAAAGAATGGTTTTAGGAAGAGAAATCATTTGATGAAGAGTACAAAGCATTTTCCATGAAGAAAACCACTTAAAAATGATTTTTAGAAGGCAACTCTCCCCTACCCACTATCAGGGAGTGCTGGCGCTCCCTAGCCTTCTTTGGGGGAGCGTTGAAATGCTTTATGCACCCTTTTGGTGGAGCGCTTCCTTTTCTGAGCAAATTTTAGTTTGTCGAGATAAATCAGGGAAGAATCCCCTCAATCTCTGAAGTTGGTTGGATTCGAATATGAGGTCAAGGCATGATCTTAGGGAAGATCCACAATTGAAGGAGTGGAATCCTCAACTTATCCCAAAGATCTCTTAATTGGTTGGGACTCTCCAAGCTTATATAAGGAGGCTTTCTCATGGTGAAAGGTACATGATAGGAAATATAGAGATTGAGAGATACCAAACTTATGATCTCATGAGTGGTATTGATATGGAGACATTGTGAAGTATCAAACTTATGATCTCATAA
>ML803070.1:0-29587 GCA_009831015.1 Picea engelmannii
AGTACTATCAAAAGATGAAAATAGGTCTTTGTTACCTGTCATATGATTGCTGCAACCGCTGTCGAGCATCCACACATCTGAATCGGTTGGTTCTGTAGTCGCATGGCAGGAGTAAAACATGGTTTCTTGCACTTTCTCTTCCTTTGCAACATGTGCAGTTCCATGCTTTCGATTCGTAGGTCTTTTATAACATTCAGACTTGTAGTGTCCAAACTTCTTACAGTAATGGCACTGAATTTCTGATTTGTCAACCCATTCCTGAGTGTGACCTCTGCCTCAACCTCTATCATAGGAAGATCTTGCATGCGACTGATCTGGGTCTGCATGCGAAGCATTTTGCGGCTGGGATCTGCCTCGCCAACCTCTTCCTCGTCCTCTACTCCTTCCACCACGGCCTCGACCTTTGCTTATGGTGGCTTGCGTTTGGAAAGCTGATTCCAACGAAGTGTTTTCTCTCTGCAATCTCGCCTCATGTGATAAAAGAGAGCCCAGTAGCTGATCTATGGTAAACGTAGTCAGATCCTTCAATTCCTCAATTGCAACAACAACCATATTAAATTTTTCAGGAAGGCTTCGCAATACCTTCTCCACAATTTTTTGATCTGGAATGTCTTCACCTTGACTTCAGATTTGATGGATGAGGTGCTTTACACTCATCATAAACTGGTCGACTGTCTCTGTATCTTTCATAGACATTGTTTCAAAGTTTCGTCGCAAAGTTTGCAACTTGACGGTCTTCACATTCTCGGTTCCTTGATAGATATTCATGAGAGTATCCCATGCTCCTTTGGCGGTGCTCTCGCCTTCAATTTTTGGAAAGATGGACTCATCCACCCCCTGAAAGATAAGCCATAAGGATTTTGCATTTTTCTTGACAACTTCTGTGTAAGTGCGTCTCGCATCCCGATCCAATGCATCTCGATCTTCATCTTTCAGCAAGGTAACTCCATCTTCGACAATCTCTAAGCATTCATGACAGCTCAAAAAAACTTTCATCTTGGATACTCAAGTGCTATGATTCGACCCGTTCAAAACAGGTGCTTGCATGAGAGCCTGGTTGCTCCTGCTGGCCATTTTCTGCTCAAAAAATTATATACCGGCGGCTAAAAAAACAAATTGCACAGAAAAAAAAACAGATTTGCAATTCTTACAAAGCTTGTTGAAAAACGTTTTGCAATTCGGCAAGATGGATAGAGGCTGGATCTGCAGCCTGCTCTGATACCATGAAAGAAAATCTGCGACAACAGAAAAATGGATTGATAGAACAGAGAAAACAGAAAACGATTTTAACAGAACCGCAGAACAGAATAGCAAAAACACCACTCAGATCTCATTATTTGAATTGATATATAAAAGGAATTACATGCAAGGAAATGCTTCGTAAACAACGAAGCGTCTAACAGTTCACTCGACGATGAAAACAAGAAACCAAACAATTGACAGTTAACTAAACTAATCAAAGGAGCGATTTGCTTAACTTATTCGTCTAACATTTCTGACTTGAAGGGTGCTCTAGCATTTTTCCTTGTCTAATGCCAAGACAAAAATAAACTCTTTAAAATCACCTTTCCCAAAGCTTCATAATATCATGGCCCGTAGATAACATCAACCAACTTGTTTGATAAATAATTTTTGGAAAGGCCAATATGAGTGAAGAAGTGTTTCTTAATGACAAGCTTTAAGAGCTCGGAGTTTTCTTCCACATTTATCCTATCAGGAAAATTTTCATTACATATGAGATTAGGCTTTTCTTTTGTTACAAGAGCATTATGTCCAATTACAATGTATAAATCTAATTCGCAGCCATGGAGATTTGTAGTTCATTATGTTTTGGACTGCTTTCTTCCTCAAATCCAAGCCTGTTAAAATTGCACATTCTTCATCTTGAACTGCCCATCCTCTACATGCTCATTTTCATATAATTATTTTGATAACTTAAGGCGTTGGCATTCATCTAGTACCAATGACTAGAGAAAAACTCGTTGGACCAGCCAACGTTATATTTGGAACAATTTTGTTATCCATATCCATGGCAGGGTCGATTGTTTGGTTGTTTTCATAGAAGCTTATGTATACTTCGCCCACTTAAAAGAGTGATTCTCAGTCCATTCACTTCTCTGAATGAAGTTAATACCAACAATCAAGTTAGAAGGTTTAAGTACAAACTTTCTATCTTTAGCAAGTGATGATGATTGTATTGAGAAATGGGAATTTACTTGAATAAAAGGGCTAGCAAAAAACCATTGACATATCATCATTTTCATATGACATCTAAAGGATGGAAGCAAGTTTCACAATTATTGCCTCTTGATAACTTTGTATGTTTCTTTGTGAGTTTAGCATAAAGGAAGCACCATATAATGGCTTTAAAACATGGATAAATTCAAGGAAAAATTGTTGGTTTAAAAAAAAAATGTGAAAGAGCATAGCTAATGTTATATGATAAAATGAGATATTTTTAGCTTTTGGCGTAGCATAAAATAAAGTCAAAATCTTAACTTGAAAAGGTGGTGTATGACATAATCAGAAGGAAAAATGCATGAAGTATATCTGGGGTGAAAAATGAATCATGAGTGCAACATATGATAGCACGAGGAGTGAGGAAGAATCATTAAAATGTGAAGTAGAAACTCTGTGAGAGTGTGCGAGTAGTTTGAAATGAGGGGAAGTCTGGCAATGTTTTATTGGCTAAAAATTGTTGACCAAAATGGAGGTCAACATATGCCAACAACATATTTGTGTCGCTTATAGTGACGTCAATGTACTGTAGTGCATGGGAATTAAGGATTTAAATGGTTGATGGTAGATATCATTATCTATTTATACAATAGGAGGAGGGGAAATGGAAATTTAAATGATGTGTGGTTTGGTACTTCGTGGAATAGTGCATGGAAAGTGAAATTATGAGGGGGTTTGGTCATGTATCTATAATAGAAAATAAACAAAATCTTTTAAAATCTTTGACAAACGGATTAGAAAGTTGTATGAATTGTCATGAATGTATGTTGAGGGAAAAACCCAAGGTAACACTGAGTATCCATAACGCGTATGCATGAGCTATCTCGAGATGACGGGGATGGAGAAAGGGAAAGAAAAAAAAAGCTTGGGAAGGAATGATAACTTCTTTTAAGCAAGAATGCCCCAGTAGGTAGGCATAAGATAGACAAAGTGAGGAACTCTGATACATAAAGAAGGTAACTTGGTTCCCCTGAAATTCTTGTTGTCTACCAAAATAAATTGGTCAATCAATTAATCATAATATGAAAATACCTTTCTAAATCACTGATCATTGCTCTATCAAGTCCAACCACCTAATCAAAAAGTGATAAATGAAAGGAAAAATAAAATGGATAGTTGAAAAAAAAAGTGATAAACGAAACAAAAATAAAGTGAGAAAAAACAAAACCCTAATCTACCCATTTTGTTTAAAAAACAATTGTCTTATTTATTTACATATTTATATATTCTCTTTTATTTATATATAGAGGAGGAAGGATGCAGCAACCTAGGACTCAAATGGGATAACACTTGGCATAGATGAATGCATCATTTGCTTTACATGTGGTACTCATGACTTGGAAGACTTTGTGCAAGGAAAACTTACCAACATACCAACTGTTGGAGCCACCCTTGTTTTTACCTTGCAAAATTTTCAATTTTTGAAACTTGAAATCTAAAGTTGATTTTCTTTTTCCTTCCGAGATCTTAAAACTCTGAAATATTGTCGCCTGAACAGAAATGCTTTTTCTACTTTCAAAACAGATCCATTTTCGCGAGTATGTTCTCTCTTTAGTTTCATTTCGGGGTCTCACAGGTCGGATACTTTAAACCTTGAGTTCACACGTCCCGAGTCATGAAACGGCGAAGTCATTTTCAATTTTCGCCAAAGATATTAACTAGGGTAAAAATTTTCACCCATGATTAGACTTCGTCGGGGTTTCGCGCCTCGACATCCGTCAAACCCAAGTTTCTGTTCTTACAGCCTCGAGAGCTGAGAACGCGATAATTTTTTGATAAACTTGGTCAAGGATTAAAGGTCAAAATACTAACCATGGTTAAATTTGGTTCTCGACGCTTCGCCACTCGGCACTTTCTTTCATAAAGTTAAGGCGCCTAAAACCCCAACTCACGAGGTTGCGACATGATTATAGCAAGATTAATGAGTAGCCTTATCTAAGATTTTCTTTCCATAATTTGAGCCTTAATTATCGCCACATCGCGGTATCGCAAGTCGGCATACCATTCTCCCAAAAACCTGTCTTCGAAGTTCCGAGTCGCGATATGGAAAATAAATTAATTATATAATTAAGGATGCTCCAAATCACGTTTACTGTTAAATAAGCTAAAATCGGCACTCGCAGTCTCGCGAGTTGAAGAGTCAAAATGTAAAAAGAAAATTCACGATGCAGCGAACGGCGAGAAAATTATTTACGTTGCTGAGATTTGAAAATTTAAAATAATGAGAAATATGTCCCGCGCATCGAGGTTTACACATTTCCCAAGGTATCTTTTTACTCTCCATACTCCGGATGACCGTTAGAGTGCCAAACATTGATGACATTAATGGAAGATTAGAGTAAATCTATGAATAATGAGATCGGATTATACGCAATAAATTTGTTTCTAATTGCGATTTGACAGACCTATGTCGAAGAGTACAGAATTTTCAAATATATACAGGAGTTTCATTTTATTTTAAACATCTTTCATAAGTGCACAGAGCTCACCTTTCTCCGAGTGAACTAATTTCTGCATGTATACACAGGTCTATCGCAGAAGAGTGAAAACACAAGTTTCAGCCATGGCTCCAAGGAAAGCAGCGAAGGCGAATATCGAGGTTGCAGGGAAAGGCCCAGATAATGTCTTCGACACTTCACCCCGAAGTGGCGGCTCAGTCCCTAGCTGGTCGTTTGTTTCAGATATTTTGCAATCTGAGTTGGTGAATTATTCAGACTCCGACGACAATGATAACGAAAAGGACGACCTGAACACTAAATACAAGATAGTTGTTCAGTCTGGAATGCACTGGGTTGCAACCAGACCACGGTTTCTCCCATATTATGACATGATCCCATGGGCGTTGGATCACATAGACCTACCCACCAGAACTATCATAAACGACCAACGGACCACGGTCAGGACTTTTAGACCAGAGCATATCTAAACCATGTATAAGCTCCCAACAACATCTGAATACACATATGATGCTGAATTCCTGGAGGGATTCAAAGAGAAGGAATGCACTCAATATGACAAAACCATGCCCGGTTTGATAAAAGATTGGGTTTCGCGCTCCATGAAATTCAAAGCAAATGACCAGGGTATTTATTCAATCGCTTCGCTGGAGCCACAATATATGTATGTGGCAATGATGACATGACGACTGTTTGGAAAGGAGGATACATCGCACTTCTACATTGCGTGGGACCTCTCATATTTCGGGTAGCAGAAGGTTGCTCATTTAATTGGGCAAAGATACTCTCGGACAGTTTGTTCAACCGGATCATAGAGTATCGGGAGCAGAAGGCAAGTGGGAGACCATCCTCTTTTTTCATGTCTGCGTATATCATGGACGCAATATGTTCCCTGACACCATTCCTGTTAATGAACTGGGCTTGGAATCCAGCCCTAGAAAAACCTGTACATGAGTACCACGACAAACTGTGGGAAAATAAAGCAAACAAATTTATTTACGAAATTTTCAATTGGGTGATGGTGCCCCTGCACATCGCCATTTTTGGTCGTTCGCCACCTCATATCTCGGATAGCATTGCAGCAAATCTGAGTGGTATAGCGGACTGGTACGTAGAAGTAGAGTTTTCCTATTTCAGAGTGTTAGGAGCTACTGTTCCCCCACTTGCGCTACCACTATTCATCCCCGACAAGCTAGCCTGTTGCGAGATTGCCTGACAAACAGTGATTGGTGGGGTGAGTAAAGAGCTCAAAGCATCATCGAAGAAGGTATGGCCGTTTATCCCTGTTCAGCTAAATTCTTATTCTTTATTGGATTTCGGGCATGCTAAAGCTGAGGCTGCAGCCCTGGAAGACCTGAGTTTGGTCTCCATTGAATATAAAAAACATGATCCTCAGAAAATTGTAAGCAACCATTTGGCAAATTGTGGGCTGAAGAAGTTTGAACACGAGTGTTCACCCTCGGATGACATTTTCTGAGGGGCAAGATCTTATGGGGAAGTGTTAGTCAGGATCCGATCTTTAGCACCCGAAGACATGGCAGCTGTGTTAAAATTCCAAGAACATAGATGAAGAAGCCTTCCCACTATGTTGGGAGGTTTGGGTATTTCCGAGGATAAAAATAAGGATGTTGAAAGTTCTGAGGGTCAAATTTCTAACCCTGGAAAACAACAGGAATGGGAGCATGGGAAAAATCCCAAAGCAGAAGAAGAGACTACGGACCCACCCAAGGAACATAGTTTAGAGGTGGAAATAAAAAACACAGACCCGCCAGAAACCCAGAATCCAGAAACTGAGACGAAGACCTCTGATCCTCCGAAGAAGCAGGACTCAGTTGTCACACCAGGAAAGACAGCGAAGCAGATCACGGAACCCATCACTTCTATCACCCCCTTGCAGTCAACGCAAGGAAATATAGAAGAAGGATGGATTTTTGGTGAGGAGCTAAGGCCTATCAGAGCAGAAGAACTTCCTCCAAATGAGTTCTTCTTTGACAAAAAGAGAAAGGCAGTTGTGAAAAAGGAGGTTTACCAGGACGAAGGATCGACTGCTAAAAAGTTCAGAGTTATGACCGATGGAAAGAGCAAAAAGAATGAGGAATTCGCCACGGATATCGCAGGAACGCTGGGAGCGTATGCATCTGTGAATCAATTCTCGGTCGAGATGTTAAAAAGACAGCTCAAAAGAAAGAATCGCCTGATCAAGACTCTCGAAGCCAGAGTGGTTTCGGCCGCAGAAAGCGCTAAAGTTCAGGTGAGTGGGGAAATAGAACTGGCCCGACTAGCCGATAAAAAGGAAATAGAAGTGCTCAAAGCCAAATTGGAACAAGCACATTCAGCGATCTGAGACGGTCGGGAGCAGGCTGGTCAGCAGAGGGCTTTGATTGCAGAGCTACAAGCTCAGGTGAAGATTGTTGAAAGTAAGGTGATCGATGTCGAGGGATTTAAATCCCGAGCAACCCAGATTCGAAGCAAGATCTCTTATGCACAACAGAGTTTGCTCGCCAAAGTAGGAACAATCTGAGAGGATTGTCTGTTGATGCATCGGATTTTCGAGAACCTAACTGTCAGAGAAAGGAATGCAGAAGCAACTCGGGTCGCCTTTCAAGAGGCAGTGATAGCCACAAACAATAGATTTTCGGCATTTCCTCCCGCACTTACCATCGTAGAACAAACTAGAGGTAACATTCTGTTGAAAGATTGGGAGCATAATATAGACCTGAGCAAGGAACAGGCCCAAAAAGTAACCAATTCACTAGAAGAAGCTTTCAATGCTATAGATGGTGAGCTGTTGGGTATAGACAGTGGAGGCGATGCAGAAAAATTAATGCAAATGAATGTAGAAAAGATCTCACTTGATCTAAAAGAAAAGTATGAGAGAGATTCGGCTGACATTTCTCAAATGAATACGGTAGACATGGCTCGAGTTGACAAACACTTGGTTCAACCCAGTGCGCAACTAAGTGCTCTTGATATAATTGATGCACAAATGGGGGATAAGATACATAATTTGGCCCGAGAATGTTATTTCACCGAGGCCAACTGTCAAGCTGAACCATCACAGCTCGTATCTCAACTCGTGGAAAGGTGTATCACCTACACCGATGCTGCTCAAAGACAAGCACCTAACACCAATTGAAAATAGAGTAGGATAAAGGGAGAAATTGTGCTCTTATCGGTTGTAACCGATTTTGTGAAACCGTTAAGAGTCTAACTGATCTGTGAAATTGTATAAGTATAGCAGAGAAAGAGATAGAAAAGGCTGGACCTTTTTGGATTGATTGTAATAGAGTTTTTTGCATTCGATAAGTTAATATAAGCAAAATCTGAAGATTCTCGATTCCATCACAACTGTGTTACAAGTTTGTTTCTTTATGTTTCATGTTTCATTTCATTTCACTTTTCATAATTGATGTGTATCGCTATACTTTAGTACGACCACTACTATAGCGAAGGGATTTCATCTTTCTGTAATTGGTTATTGTCTTTCCTCTGCACCAGCTATCAGCGGGTGTAAGACCAATTTGCATTTACAGAATTATATATTTATTTACACTATGTCAATTATTTCTATACTAATTTCTTCTTCTGTTTATGTGTGAGTTTTCTCTTTGACAGGAACCTTGCGTTATCTACAGCTAAATGTTTTTCTCTCACCCCACATCTTTTATAAAAAATAATATAGTTACGGGAAAGAGCCTTCAATTTTGCATTCCTTTTTTATTCTTTAAGTAAAAATTTCTTTTTATTTCGACCAAATTGAAACAACGTTGAAATCTCTCTTTAAATCATTTCTTACTGGTACTGTTCCTCAATGACTGTCCCTGCAGCAACTCAACCTAATATTGAACCCGGACTATCTAATCAAACACATATTGCTTTAAATCTTTTTGACACAATCCTTAAAACTGCTAACACCCGGGAAGAACTTGAACGTTCATGGGAAGCCATTGAACAAGATATTACTACTCAGGAATAGTTGGAAGCTAGACAACGAGAACGTAGAAATCCTCATTAGTTTCCTATACCGAAGGTTAGAAAAATCCTTTATCAATCTTTAACTTACTTTTGGATGCCTTGACACTGTACTTTTAAGCCTTAAGTACAGACTCAGGAACAACATCTTTCTGGCACCGTTGCCGGGGAACGAAGTTACGAAATTTTTTCCCTGGGAAAACGATAAATTATTTCGTTGATAGTGTTACTCTTTGATAGTGAACATAGAGTGCACACAGTCTTAAGGCTTTTTTAAATCTTTCACTTGGCAACTCCACGGAAACACAAACTGACATCTGGTAGAAAGAGTACCAGACAAAACCCGGATGGCAAGCTGATTACGCCTGTTAATGATTCTGAAATTTTTTTTAGAGTGAGAGGCTCGTTTGAGCCAACCGCTACAGTTTATAAGCCTAAAAACCCACCTTTAAAGACTAAATGCCCTTCAGAACCTTCTACTTCATGCAGCCCTCTGTTTGATACCAAAGATCTGAAAACAAACTACCCTGAATTTAGGAGTGAGATCCATCAGACTTTCCCATCTATAAGCAAGGGAAAGGGTCCTTTAGAAAGATCATTGTCATTTGACATACTAGCTTTTCTTCAACAAAACTTCCCAGTCTCGCCCGATTCCAAAAAGTCTGTTACACACTCATTTTCTACACCCGAGTCGATGGCAGGCATTGGAGGAGGTGGTGGAGGCGGTGGAGGTCAAGTAAACCCCCCTCCTCCTAGAGTATTCGCAAAGGTAGCAGCGAGATACGCTCCCCTGGTTTTACCCATCCCACTCAATGATTTGCCTGAAAATTACATCAAAAACCTTCCTAAGTTCACTGGGGAGGGGGATCTAACTGCAGTCGAGCATATAAACTTCTTTGACCAGTTCGCAGACATCTGTGGTATTGAACACGAGGATGTTTATTCGAGACTTCTTGTCCAGACCTTTGAAGGACAGGTCTGAACTTGGTTTCGGAGCCTTCTTGCAGCTTCTATTCAGACATATGACGCATTGGAAGATACTTTCCTCAGACAATGGAGAGAGCGAAAAGATCACTTATATTACCTTACCAAGTTTGGGTCTCTAAAGAAAAATAACTCAGAAACAGTTATGGAATTTATTTTGAGATTTAACAAACTATATAATAAAATTCCAGCCGCTGTTAAACCTTCCGAACCCTCAGCCAAAGTAACCTTTGCGAGAGCTTTCGAACCTGATTTTGCACTACTTTTGCGAGAAAGAAGAGGAGCCACCCTAAATAGAATGCAAGACGATGCTGTCGAAATAGAATCTAATATGATGGCTTCAGGTAAGTTAAAGGCTAAAGTAAAAACTGTCAACCGTGAAAATAGATGCTATAGGGAACCAGTGGGTCCTTCAAGGTCAAATAGATACACTGATGACAGAGTAGATGATATGGCCCGAATAATTAAAGAATTGTCTAACAAAATCTCTAGGATGGAGTTGGATCAGGCTAAAGCTGATTCTTCTAATAAAAAGGACTTCCGGAGAAACCCAAATCCCCAAAATCAACAGAGACAAATAAAGAATGAAGATCAAAAAACACAAGCTCCACTAAAAAACGAAAATTTTATAGGAGAAAATGACCTCCAAGATTTCGGAGATTCGGAAGATGAAGTCGCGTGTTTCAGTGATGAATGTTCGCAGCCATTTTTGACCAAGGAAGACTATGATAAATCTTTAATTACCCCTCAACCGTCTAATGAAGATGAAGAAGGTGATCATACCGACCTTTGCGTATCTCAACCAGAAACAGAAATGATAGCGGCTGATTTTCAACCCAAATACAATCTAAGATCTAAAAATAAGACCACCTCAACCAACCCACCTAAAAGAATCCTTCAAAGAGGTCAAGCTCATGAACCTCCTTTGGAAGGAACACTGTTACCCAGCAATAAAAGCAAGGTAGCTAAAACTCAAGAGTCCGAGGTGAAAAAAGTTGAAACCCAAACAAAGGAAACTGGACCAGTAGATAAAGTTAGATCTTCGACTAAGATCATGAGTGATAAAGCAATCCAGACAAATAAGTCAGAAAGAAAAAGCACGGAAGTCTTAACCAAAGAAACGAACAAGGTAAATACATCTTTCAATTTTGAAAAAATTAAGATACCGATTCCTTTGATAGAATTAGCAAAAAACCCCGCTTATCGGAAGAAAATTGCCAAAGTGATGGGTGTCTATGAGACAGAAAGTCACTCTGATGTTATCAACCTGGAAGACGACAGACCTAACATCACCTTTGGTCCTCATTTTGAGGGATCCAAAGACAACGTCGCTCCTTTCTATATCACCCTGAATATACATGATCAGTTACTGCATAACTGTATGTTAGACGCCGGGGCTTCACATAATGTTATGCCCAAAATCATAATGGAGAGGTTGGGTCTCCAGATCACTAGACCCTATGGAAATCTATACTCTTTCGATTCGAGAAAGGTTAAATGTATGGGGATGATAAAAGATTTGGTAGTTACCCTGTCTCAGGTCCCGGTCGAGAGTATCCTCATGGATGTGGTTATCGCAGATATTCCCCCCAAATATGGTATGCTATTATCCAGATCATGGGGAGCCAAGTTGGGGGGTTCTCTACAATTGGACATGTCATATGCCACAATCCCTATATTCGGTGGTCAGTTTACCCGTTTGTATAGAGAAACAAGACTAGCGTATACTGTCAGTGATCCTCAGAACCCAAATAACTTTCCCATTTACGTTGCAGACCAAGATCTGGGGAATTGCATATTGTCATTTGATGATGGTTTAGATGGGTGTCTAGAAGAACTTGATATGAAGCAGGAAGAACTTAGCCCCTTGATGGAAGAGCTATGCAAAAATGGTATCTGGAAAATGTACTTCGATGGCGCTTCGTCTTCTGAAGGAGTTGGTGCTGGCGTACTTTTGGTAGCACCTGAAGGTAAGTTTATTGTTCCTTTCTCGTATCGTTTGCAGTGGGACATAGATTACACCAATAACGTATGTGAGTATGAAGCATTAATCTTAGGTTTAGAGGCTACAAAGAAGTTAAATATAAAAAACTTGGAGGTTTACGGTGACACTGAATTGATAATAAGACAAGTAAACCGACAATACCTAGCCAAGCATCCCAGATTAAGAACATACAGAAATTGTGCTTGGGATTTGATAGAGAATTTTTTCTCATCTGTAAAAGTCCATTTTATTCCTCGCATAGAGAATCTACATGCTGACGCATTAGCTAAGGCAACCTCAACCTTTTCTCCTCCCACGAACGTTAAACTGAAATATCATATTGAAATCAGATATAAACCCTCTATACCAGACAATGTCCGACACTGGTAGGTCTTTGAATATGACAAACAAATTCAGAAATTTCTTATGGCAGTAGGTGAGTTCTCTGAAACTCATCCAGACCAAGAAAATCAAAACGACCCGATGTGGATTATGCAAGAGGGTGAAGATCCTGAAACCTTTCGGGAAAAAATAGCGGATCATCGTATGTTGGTCCTTAAAAATAACCAAATCCCGAAAGGCTTAATTCCTTTAGAAAGACTCTTCGATTAGAACGACATACCTGTGAAATCCACTTTGCAGCCCCAACCAGAAGAAGTGGAGGACTGCGACATTGGAACTGAAAGAGAATCCAGGATAGTAAAGATATCTAAATTCCTCCCTCCCAAGGTAAAAGACCAGTATAGAGACCTACTCAGACAGTATAAAGATGTTTTCGCCTGGTCCTATGATGAGCTTCGAACATATGATACTTCCATAATTGAGCACAAGATACCGTTGAAGCCCGGGGTCAAGCCTTTTAGGCAAAAGCTCAGGCAATTTAACCCCATTTTGTTGCCCATCATTGAAAAGGAAGTTAAGAAGCTTTTAGATGCGAAAATAATTGTACCTCTAAGGTACTCAGACTGGGTGGCAAATTTGGTCCCTGTCAGAAAAAAGAACGGAGAAATCAAATTGTGTGTGGATTTCTGGAACTTGAACAGGTCCTCTCTTAAGGATAATTATCCGCTTCCCAAAATGGATCACGTCCTAGAAAGGGTAGTTGGAGCAAATCGAATGTCTATGATAGATGGGTTCTCTGGGTACAACCAAATCGCCATGAATGAGCAAGACAGAGAAAAAACTGCTTTCACCACACCATGGGGTACATTCATGTATGACAAAATGCCGTTTGGTTTGATGAATGCAGGGACTACATTCCATCGCGCTATGGACATCGCTTTCGGAGGAGAGAGAGACAAGTTCGTAGTCATCTACCTTGACGATTTGACGGTTTTCTCTAAAACCGATGAAGAGCATTTGATCCATTTAAAACAGACTTTCGAAAAATGTCGCAGGTATGGCCTATCTTTGAACCCAAAGAAATCACATTTTGCTATGCAGGAAGGTAAGCTTCTGGGGTGTATCGTATCTAAAGATGGGATCAGAATCGATCCTAAGAGGATTGAAGCAATAGAAACTATCAGTATTCCTAGAAACGTAAAAGAAATTAAATCTTTCTTAGGTACAATAAATTTTTTACGAAGGTTTATACCAAATTTTGTCGAGATTGTCAAATTGATCACAGGAATGCTGAAGAAAGATAGCAGAGTAAATTGGACGACAGAGGCTAAAGCGTCATTTGTGCATATTAAAAAATTCATCAGCGAGGCACCTGTGTTAGCAAGCCCAGATTACTTGAAATATTTCCTCATCTTCTCATTCGCTTCTGAACATACTATCGCCGCGGTGTTGTTGCAAAAGGATGATGAAGGCTTCAAACGACCGATCGCGTTTTTTAGCAAGAGCCTTAGAGATGCCGAACTAAAATATGACATAATATAAAAACAGGTGTACGCAATGGTGAAAGTGCTAAAAGCATTCAGAACCTATGTTCTGCATTCAAAAATTATCACATACGTACCAACCAGTGCTGTGAAGGATATATTGGTACAACCAGATAGCGATGGAAAACGAGGGCGATGGCTCGCTAAAATACAAGAATTTGATCTGGAAGTCAAGCCTGCTAAATTGATAAAGGGGCAGGGTCTGGCCAAACTCATGGCTGAGTCGAACCTTAGAGCTCTTGATATCAATTTCCTCCAAGGGGAAGACGGAGACACACATTTGCAAGAGCCGGATGACCAGACACATCCAAGCAAAGTTGAAGAAAAATTCATGTCGTCAGGCTGGTATAGAGACATAGTTTTCTATTTGTTAAACCTGAAATGTCCAGATGGACTATCACCAGCCAAATGCAAAACTTTAAAACTCCACGCTGTAAAATATTGCATCTCCGAAAATCAACTATACTGGAAGGATCCACTTGGGATCTTACTAGTCTATCTGGTTGAGTCGGAAACTCCACGGGTCATAGAAGAATTTCATGAAGGAATCTATGGAGGGAACCATGCGTGGAGAGCCACCGCCTACAAGATCCTGAGGGCCGGATACTATTGGCCGAAACTATTTTCGGACGTCAATGCTAAAGTGCGTGCCTGTTACTCATGTCAAATATTCGCTGGTAAGTAGAAACTTCCTGCACTGCCACTTGTTCCAGTCAAAGTCGAAGCTCCATTTCAACAATGGGGTCTAGACTTTATAGGGGAAATTAATCCCCATTCCAGTGCTCAGCATAAGTGGATCTTAACATCCACAGATTATTTTACAAAGTGGGTGGAAGCCATTCCAACCAAAAGGGAAACAGACTCGGTGGTGATCGACTTCTTAGAAGATAACATCTTGTCAAGATTCGGGTGTCCCCGAAAGATTCTTACTGACAATGCCCAAGCCTTCAAGTCCATGGCTATGATCAGCTTCTATCAAAAGTACAATATCATTCTCGGCCATTCCACTGCTTATTACCCCCAGGGAAACGGGTTGGCTAAATCATCTAACAAGAGCCTGGTAAACGTAATAAAAAAAGTACTGGATGAAAACAAAAGGTCCTGGCATGTGCATTTGAAGTACGCATTGTGGGCAAACTACATCAGCACTAAAAGGTCTATCGGCATTTCACCATTTCAAATGGTCTATGGGACCGAGGCGGTTCTGCCTATAAACTTAGCGTTGCCAGTGATGAAATTATGGCAGGATCAGAAAGAAGAACCCAATCATGTAACCAGGAGAATTAACCAATTGATTGAGGTTTAACAGCATAGAGTGGAGGTTGATGAGAAAATGCAGAAGTACCAGGACGATATGAAAGCATTGTTCGACCTCAAGGCAAAGGACAGATAATTCCTCCCAGGTGACTTAGTGTTAAGATGGGATACGAGAAGGGAAGAAGCCACGAAGCATGGCAAATTTGATCACCTTTGGTATGGACCATTTAGGGTCTCGACTCCAGAAGGAAAAAATTCCTTTCTTCTGGAAAATATTGATGGAGAAGTTCTCAGTGCCCTTGTCAACGGGCGGTTTCTAAAGCACTACATGACGTAACAGTCATTAGAAAAAAAAAATAATAAATATATATATATATATATATATATATATATATATATATATTTCATTATGAATGTTTTGTACATATTTATATTTTCGTTCAAACATTTACTTTTAATTTTTGGTTTTCTTTCCTAAATTCTCAACACATTTCCAATAAGATTTGTATTTGTTTTTACAGGATTCCAGTTGCAGATGAAACTAGCAGAAAAAATAATGTGCAGGTCGGTGTTGGAAATAGAACGAATTAAAACAGGTGATACATAAGAAAATTCATAGTCCATAAAGAAAGTAAAAAGAAAAGATAGAGGTGAACTTTCTCAATATACAGGTCATGAAAGGTTGTTTAAGCGAACTAAGGTAACATTGTTCAAATTGCAATATAAAAGGTTATATAACAGGATTATTTTTGGCTTCATAATCCTCAAATAAATGAATTTGAATGAATACATTAAACCTAAAAACAATCAGTAATAATATTTGTTCCTAAATACCTTCAAAAACCAGTCCCGAACTGTTGTGACCTTTTGTATATTAAGCCATTGAATTGCTGCCTTGTTTTCTGTCTATCTCCGGGCCTAACTTTTAGCGAGTCACTATCTTCCCGAGTCCTTGTGAAGGGGTACAAGTTTTTCGTTTTAAACCTCAGGGATTTCGAAACAGAGCTTAATAAGAAAGTTGGTCTTCACAACTACTTGATCTTCTACTAATGCTAAGGAACGTTTATAGCGATCCTAACTTTCCTAGGTTTTTCAACAGCGTCGAAAAATTCAAAGCTTGCTTGAACAGGATGTCCCTTAAAATTTTATTATTTTCCCCTGTCTCCCTAAGAACGAAGGTCTTGTGAGGGTCAAAGGAAGATTGATACCGAGTAATCAAAATGAGCTGACAGACCTCTGATACAAAATATTACATAGATCTCAGCCCTGATATAAACTGATTGCTCCCATATTCGTGTTTTAAAAGTAAATTATAAGACAGGTGGTGAAAGGAAATTCAGAAATGATTGCCCCCACCTAGTCCAGGAAGACAATGAAAGGAAATTCAGAAATGATTGCCCTCGTCTTAGCATTTAAACGCATAAATATTTTCCGAAGTGGTGAAAAGAAATTCAGTAAAAAGGGGTCAGACAACTTCACCGGGGTACTGAACAGGCTCGCTGGCAGTGAAGCAATGTCTGAGAGATATGTAAGGCTGTTATACATAAATATCAATCTACTCCGGTAACCAATGCTTTCTAAAAACCTGATCATTACCCCAAATTCCGACGGGACTTCCCTATTTAAAATTATATAATATCATTCTTTTGATGCGAGCTGAGAATCACAAGATCTGTTGAATATCCTAGGGTCGTTTTGACTGTCTTAAAGCGTCCCCCAAATTTAGTAGTGAGAAAGGGAAAGTTGTGAAAGTGATTTCAGCCGCGTTTGGAAAGAGTATCTGAATTCGAAAAAAACTTCTTGAAGTACAAAACGAAGTTTTACCTCCCTTCTATCTTTTCCCTTGAATTTTTCTGTTGATTTTAGCTTGTGACTCCATTTACCCAATATTGGCACCTGGTCTATTGTTCTTCCCGCCTCACAGGAAGGCAGGATCCCTAGTTGGAGCCTATGTTGGAGCCGCCCTTGTTTTTACCTTGCAAAATTTTCAATTTTTGAAACTTGAAATCTAAAGTTGATTTTCTTTTTCCTTCCGAGATCTTAAAACTCTGAAATCTTGTCGCCTAAACATAAATGCTTTTTCTACTTTCAAAACAAATCCATTTTTGCGAGTATGTTCGCTCTTTAGTTTCATTTCGGGGTCTCGCAGGTCGGATACTTTAAAACTTGAGTTCACACGTCCCGAGTCACGAAACGGCGAAGTCGTTTTCAATTTCCGCCCAAGATATTAACTAGGGTAAAAATTTTAACCCATGATTAGACTTCGTCGGGGTTTCGCGCCTCGGCATTCATCAAACCCAAGTTTCTATTCTTACAGCCTCGAGAGACGAGAACGCGATAATTTTTGTGATAACCTTGGTCAAGGATTAAAGGTCAAAAAACTAACCATGGTTAAATTTGGTTCTCGGCACTTCGCCACTTGGCACTTTCTTTCATAAAGTTAAGGCACCTAAAACCCCGACTCACGAGGTTGCGACATGATTATAGCAAGATTAATTAGTAGCCTAATATAAGATTTTCTTCCCATAATTTGAGCCTTAATTATCGCCACATCGCGGTATCGCGACTCGGCATACCATTCTCCCAAAAATCTGTCTTCGAAGTTCCGAGTCGCGATATGGCGAATAAATTAATTATATAATTAAGGATGCTCCAAATCATGTTTACTGTTAATTAAGCTAAAATCATCACTCGGAGGCTCACGAGTTGAAGAGTCAAAATGTAAAAAGGAAATTCACGATGCAGCGAACGGCGAGAAAATTATTTACGTTGCTGAGATTTGAAAATTTAAAATAATGAGAAATATGTCCCGTGCATCGAGGTTTGCACATTTCCCAAGGTAGATTTTTACTCTCCATACTCCAAATGACCATCAGAGCGCCAAACATTGATGACATTAATGGAAGATTAGAGTAAATCTACGAATAATGAGATCGGATTATACGCAATAAATTTGTTTCTAATTGCGATTTGACAGACCTATGTCGAAGAGTACAAAATTTTCAAATATATACAGGAGTTTCATTTTATTTTAAACATATTTCATAAGTGCACAGAGCTCACCTTTCTCTGAGTGAACTAATTTCTGCATGTATACACAGGTCTATCGTAGAAGAGCGAAAACACAAGTTTCAGCCATGGCTCCAAGGAAAGCAGCGAAGGCGAATATCGAAGTTGCAGGGCAAGGCCCAGATAATGTCTCCGACACTTCACCCCGGAGGGGCGGCTCAGTCCCTAGCTGATCGTTTGTTTCAGATATTTTGCAATCTGAGTTGGTGAATTATTCAGACTCCGATGACAATGATAACGAAAAGGACGACCTAAACACTAAATACAAGATAGTTGTTCAGTCTGGAATGCATCGGGTTGCAACCAGACCAAGGTTGCTCCCATATTATGACATGATCCGATGGGCGTTGGATCACATAGACCTACCCACCAGAACTATCATAAACGACCAACGGACCACGGTCGGGACTTTTAGACCAGAGCATATCCAAACCATGTATAAGCTCCCAACAACATCTGAATACACATATGATGATGAATTCCTGGAGGGATTCAAAGAGAATGAATGCACTCAATATGACAAAACCATGCCTGGTTTGATAAAAGATTGGGTTTCGCGCTCCACGAAATTCAGAGCAAATGACCAGGGTATTTATTCAATCGCTTCGCTGGAGCCACAGTATATGTATGTGGCAATGATGACATGCCGAATGTTTGGAAAGGAGGATACATCGCACTTATACATTGCATGGGTACCTCTCATATTTCGGGTAGCAGAAGGTTGCTCATTTAATTGGGCAAAGATACTCTCGGACAGTTTGTTCAACCGGATCATAGAGTATCGAGAGCAGAAGGCAAGTGGGAGACCATCCTCTTTTTTCATGTCTGCGTATATCATGGACGCAATATGTTCCCTGACACCATTCCCGTTGATGAACTGGGATTGGAATCCAGCCCTAGAAAAACCTGTACATGAGTACCACGACAAACTGTGGGAAAATAAAGCAAACAAATTTATTTACGAAATTTTCAACTGGGTGATGGTGCCCCGACACATTGCCATTTTTGGTCGTTCACCACCTCGTATCTAGGATAGCATTGCAGCAAATCTGAGTGGTATAGCGGAATGGTATGTAGAAGCAGAGTTTTCCTATGTCAGAGTGTTCGAAGCTACTGTTCCCCCGCTTGCACTACCACTGTTCATCCCCGACAAGCTGGCCTGTCGTGAGATTGCCCGACAAACAGTGATTGGCGGGGTGAGTAAAGAGCTCAAAGAATCATCGAAGAAGGTATGGTTGTTTTACCCTGTTCGGCTAAATTCTTATTCTTTATTGGATTTCAGGCATGGTAAAGTTGAGCCTGTATCCCTGGAAGACCTGATTTTGGTCTCCATTGAATATAAAAAAAATGATCCTCAGAAAATTGTAAGCAACCATTTGGCAAATTGTGGGCTGAAGAAGTTTGAACGCGAGTGTTCACCCTCGGATGACATTTTCCAAGGAGCGAGATCTTATGGGGAAGTGCTAGTCAAGATCCGGTCTTTAGCACCTGAAGACATGGCAGCTGTGTTAAAATTCCAAGAACATAGACGAAGAAGCCTTCCCACTGTGTTGGGAGGTTTGGGTATTTCCGAGGATAAAAAGAAGGATGATGAAAGTTCTGAGGGTCAAATTTCTAACCCCAGAAAACACCAGGAATGGGAGCATGGGAAAAATCCTGAAGCAGAAGAAGAGACTACGGACCCACCCAAGGAACATAGTTCAGAGGTGGAAATAAAAAACACAGACCCGCCAGAAACCCAGAACCCAGAAACTGAGACGAAGACCTCTGATCCTCCGAAGAAGCAGGACTCAGTCGTCACACCAGGAAATATAACGAAGCAGATCGGGGAGCCCATCACTTCTGTCACCCCCTTGCAGTCAACGCAAGGAAATATAGAAGAAGGATGGATTTTTGGTGAGGAGCTAAGGCCTATCAGAGCAGAAGAACTTCCTCCAAATGAGTTCTTCTTTGACAAAAAGAGAAAGGCAGTTGTGAAAATGGAGGTTTACCAGGATGAAGGATCGACTGCTAAAAAGTTCAGAGTTATGACCGATGGAAAGAGCAAAAAGAATGAGGAATTCACCACGGAGATCGCAGGAACGCTGGGAGCGTATGCATTTGCGAATCAATTCTCGGTCGGGATGTTAAAAATCCATCTCAAAAGAAAGAATTTCCTTATCAAGACTCTCAAAGCCAGAGTGGTTTCGGCTGCAGAAAGCACTAAAGGTCAGGTGAGTGGGGAAATAGAACTGGCCCGACTAGCCGATAAAAAGGAAATAGAAGTGCTCAAAGCCAAATTGGAACAAGCACATTCAGCGATCCGAGACGGTCGGGAGCAGGCTGGTCAGCAGAGGGCTTTGATTGCAGAGCTACAAGCTCAGGTGAATATTGCTAAAAGTAAGGTGATCGATGTCGAGGGATTTAAATCCCGAGCAACCCAGATTCGAAGCAAGATCTCTTCTGCACAGTAGAGTTTGCTCGCCAAAGTAGGAACAATCTGAGAGGATTGTCTGTTGATGCATCGGATTTACGAGAACCTAACTGTCAGAGAAAGGAATGCAGAAGCAGCTCGGGTCGCCTTTTAGGAGGCGATGATAGCCACAAACAACAGATTTTTGGCATTTCCTCCCAGACTTACCATCACAGAACAAACTAGAGGTAACATTTTGTTGAAAGATTGGGAGCATAATATAGACCTGAGCAAGGAACAGGCCCAAAAAGTAACCAATTCACTAGAAGAAGCTTTCAATGCTATAGATGGTGAGTTGTTGGGTATAGACAGTGGAGGCGATGCAGAAACATTAATGCAAATGAATGTAGAACAGATCTCACTTGATCTAAAAGAAAAGTATGAGAGAGATTTGGTTGACATTTCTCAAATGAATACGGTAGACATGGCTCGAGTTGACAAACACTTGGTTCAGCCCAGCGCGCAACTAAGTGCTCTTGATATAATTGATGCACAAATGGGGGATAAGATACAGAATTTGGCCCAAGAATGTTATTTCGCCGAGGCCAGCTGTCAAGCTGAACCATCACAGCTCGTATCTCAACTCATGGAAAGGTGTATCGCCTGCAGCGAGGCCGCTCAAAGACAAGCACCTAGCACCAATTGAAAATAGAGTAGGATAAAGGGAGCAGTTGCGCTCTTATCGGTTGTAACCGATTTTGTGAAAACGTTAAGAGTCTAACTGATCTGTGAAATTGTATAAATCTAGCAGAGAAAGAGATACAAAAGGCTGGACCTTTTTGGATTGATTGTAACAGAGTTTTTTGGATTCGGGAAGTTAATATAAGCAAAATCTAAAGATTCTCGATTCCGTCACGACTGTGTTACAAGTTTGTTTCTTTATGTTTCATGTTTCATTTCATTTCACTTTTCATAATTGATGTGTATCGCTATACTTTAGTACGACCACTACTATAGCGAAGGGATTTCATCTTTCTGTAATTGGTTATTGTCTTTCCTATGCACCAGCTATCAGCGGGTGTAAGACCAATTTGCATTTACAGAATTATATATTTATTTACACTATGTCAATTATTTCTATACTAATTTCTTCTTCTGTTTATGTGTGAGTTTTCTCTTTGACAGGAACCTTGCATTATCTACAGCTAAATGTTTTTCTCTCACCCCACATCTTTTATAAAAAATAATACAGTTACGGGAAAGAGCCTTCAATTTTGCATTCCTTTTTTATTCTTTAAGTAAAAATTTCTCTTTATTTCGACCAAATTGAAACAATGTTGAAATCTCTCTTTAAATCATTTCTTACTGGTACTGTTCCTCAATGACTATCCCTACAGCAACTCAACCTAATATTGAACCCAGACTATCTAATCAAACACATATTGCTTTAAATCTTTTTGACACAATCCTTAAAACTGCTAACACCCGGGAAGAACTTGAACGTTCATGGGCAGCCATTGAACAAGATACTACTACTCAGGAACAGTTGGAAGCTAGACAACGAGAACGTAGAAATCCTCATTAGTTTCCTATACCGAAGGTTAGCGAAATCCTTTATCAATCTTTAACTTACTTTCGGATGCCTTGACACTGTACTTTTAAGCCTTAAGTACAGACTCAGGAACAACACCAACCAACATATGTATATGGCAAGGGAAAATGACCCAGCAAGACCCAAAACAAATGGTTACCATCATGTAAATACCATCCTGTAAAACTTGCCAACCAATAAGATGAGCCTTGCATCTTATACTGGAAGCATTAATAGGATTAAAGATTTCAGGTTTAAGGTTCAAAGTTTGAATATCAAATATAGGGTCGATAGACTCATCAAACATCATAATGCCATATGTTGCAATATTCCTGTTAGAAATGGGGACATCATAATGCAAGGAAGAATATAAAGGATTCGAAAACATAGGAATGTCATTGACTTCTTCATCATCATCATTGAGGGAAAATGTGCACATATCGAGAGGAGTATGCATACAAATATCGAGTTCCTTGACTTCTTTTGATTGAAACAATGGATTTGAAAAAGCATTATCCAATTCAAGATCTTGATGAAACATATGAGGATCTTCAAAACAAGATTGATCACATGTAGTAATAAAAACATAAGTATCCTCATCTACTTGATTTGACCATTCATAAGTGACATCATCATATAAAACTTTTTCATAAAGAGGATAAAAAATGTCTCATTGTGTTCTCATAGATGAGAGGATGAAATAAACCATGATCTTGAGGTTTGTTTTGTTTATTAGCTTCGAGGATGGTGGTATTTGGGATATATTGGTCGTTGAGCATGTGATATGATCATGCTCATCTTCACATCCAAACTCTTGGTCACATATGGTAAAGGTATTATAATTAGGCCTTAGGTAAGAGGGCTCCAAGGATCTTTCAAGGTAGGCTTGTTTCAATAATCGATGTTCAAGCGAGAGCATGTGATCTTGTAAATATTGGATGATGGGTAATAAGGATGAAAAATATTTGTGTGAATCAGAACTACCAAAGGAGAAACCTATTCTACGGGATTTCTCTTCAAAATCAAGGCATGTGATTAAGGCTAGCTCTAGGATTTGAACTTTCTTCTCCTCCAACCACCAATGGTAAAGAGGGGGTAATAGATCATAATAATGCAAGAGGGAAGCCAAGTTGGTAGGGTGAATACACATTGGAATGCAATTATAAAAATTGATAAATATAAGATTAAAAGAATGAATACTTTCACTGTCCTTCATGTGAAATTGATTAAATCTCTTGAGGTGCTCATAAGGGTTATCCAAGTTCCCAAAGGTGGAGCTAAACCAATAAGAAATTTCAGACCAAATGGAGATGCATTCATCAGGTAGATTAGCAAACAAGGAAGCAGCATTACCCTGAAAGGAGTTTTTAAACAAGAGCATGCAACTATCCTTTTCATTAACTCCGAGAACGATACAAGCGTTGGAAAATGCATGAATATGCTCTTCCACTATAACAGTTCTATCACCTAGAAATAAAGGTAAATGCATTTTAAATTTGTAAGGCAAAGAATTAACTGGGTAAGTGAGCTTCAAAGGGGTAGGTATAAGTCATGGGCAATTTTTCAGGTCTTCCTCGAATTCAAATATTCCATACTTGTGAATGACTTTATCAGGATTAGTGATCGAGAATGTAGGGTTACAACCACTATACATGCTTCCAATCAGTTGAGACATAGAAATTTGGAGAGGATAAAAGAAGGCTTCAAATAATTAAAACAAGACTAAGCAAGAGCCATTGAACAACCTTCCCCAGTATGGTCGCCAAAATATGTTGATACCGAAACAAGAATGTTTCAATACCAACATCTCAACCTCTCATGAGGCTAAGTGAGAAGAGGCAAGAATATCACTCTAAGTTTAAATCCCCGAAAAAAATCACATTAGACCCTAAGCTAAGAGTTTAAACATGAAAGTCTTATTTATGATTTTGTAAATATTTAATTTTTATAAGTTTTGTAATTTTATACTTTTTATATTTTGCTTTTATGTGAGTGAAATGTAAATTAAACAAAGTTAGTGTGAAATTAATAATGCATGTGAAAAACTTAAAAAAAAAAACTAAACAAACTAAACTAAGTTAGTTAAATCTTTACAAGAAAACCCTAAAGAAAAGTATTTAGTATAATGAAATGAATCTTTTTGTTTTCTTTTTAATTATAAATTTTTATTAGTTTTTGCAACTTTGTAATTTTTATATTTTTCTCTTATTTAAAATTTCAAACAAAAAATAATAATGAATTAGTGTTTATAAATTCTAAAGTGAAATATACAAACTAAAGTTAATTAGTTAGTGTTTAAAGAACTATTATAAATTAATGAGCGTGATTAAATGACCTTCTTTTTTTAAATATTTTATTTTCAATGTATATTACAATTAACAAAATAAAAGATAAACAAATTGAAAAGAAGAAAAAGATGATGTGTTTTGTTTTGTTTTTTTAATATCAAAGATTAAACTAATAAAAATAAATAAATAAAGTACATCGAAAGTGTTAAAAGAAAAGAAAAGTATTTACATTGTTTTGGTATTTTTGCAATTTTTAAAATTGTGTTAAAAGAAAATGAATGAAAAATGAAACTAGAACAGAAAAAGAATATATAAATGATCTTTATTATTGAATCTAATCCCATACATTTTCATAGATTTTATAAATCTTTCAAATCCCTACGAGAATTCAAATTAGAGTTATCTTTAACTATTCTAGATGGAATTAGCATCATACATAGAATAGCCAAGTACAGAAAAATAGAAGAAGAAAAACTAAGTCAGACATTGATCAAAGCAATGAGGGTGAAGTATGAGGATGTTATCTGCAGAAAAGAAAAATTGATTAACACAGAAAATTTCAGATCTCTAACACAACAAACTTAACAAATAAACAATTACCTCATAGACACCATAAAACGCATCCTTGCTTCGCTCCTTTTGCCACTTTGCAAGATGCCCCTACTATCAAAAGCTTCATCAAATCCCTGGCTGAAAATGAATGGAGGATGAATGATAAAAATGAAAGATAAATCTCACAAGACTCCTTGCATACTTCTCTCCAAAAAACAATTCTCCTTTTGGTTGGTTGCTTGGTGCTCGATTTATATTGTTTGATAGATGGTTCCAACAGTTAGGGTGGTTTAACAAACTAAAGTGACCTGGATAGAACTAGCTTCATTTAATAAAATATATTATGAAACCTCTTATCCATGTGTTAATTTTCTTGTTTGCGTCTCGAAGGCATCATGGATCAATTTCTTATAAACTTGACTGCCTTCCCTTCTCACAATTGTTGGATCTCTGAAATTACTATGCCTTCTCCCCAAATATTTATAAATCAACATTTATATTATCTTTAAAATGCCACTTGTCATTATTAATAGTTCTTCATCTAAAGAATTTGTTGTAACTTTTCTATTGAAAACGTTTTCGTCAGAGAATATGTCAATAGATTTAGTAGTTTGTATTCTCTAATATGAGAGTTGTTTTTGTTGGACAATTGGTTGTCATTGATGTCAACTAGTGTGATCAGTGTATTTGGAGAAGTCTCCAAAGTGGTCCCCTTATGACGCATCTCTAAGCATGGCCCTCACGGGAAGATTCTTTGAAGAAGTCTACAAGAAACCCTTAAGCATGATTAAATATCAAATCGTTGAATGAGGAATTAAGTCATGAAGGATGGAGAAAATGAAGGTAACTCACTCATGGATGGATAATACTCGTTGTACCATTTTCAGAAATATGTGGAGTGCTACGTAGTTCCTCACGGTTAGGGAGATATGGCCTTGTAAAGTTGGAAGCCCTGAAGAGTAGACAAGAAGCCCTTAGTTTGTTATAAGTCTTGGTCAAAGGGATAAAGTTGTTGTAACAAGAAAACTCTAGAAGCCCCAAATTAAGGAGAGGAGTTACCTAGCATAAGTATATAAACACCTCAAGGAGTCATTCATAAGCACATTCACACACTTATTCATTTATTATCTATCTTCCGAACCAGTGATCTTTTGCTAAGGTTATGACGGCATTTTTTTGAGGTAGCTAAGGAAGGTCGAAGGAGTAAGTCTTGGGGTTGCAACAAACCCTAGTTTCTGATGTATATGCAGGTTGTAGGTTAAAAGGGCACAGATGTATGTGGGTTGCAATGAAGGAAAGCATGGATATATGCGGGTTGTAGAAGAGAAGGTTGTGTATTTGTGAAAATCTAATGAAGGTTTGAATAGATGTTTGTACCATGTCCCTAGAGTCTAAAAGCAAGTTCACATGTCAGCATTCTATAGGTTCAGGTCAGCTACAGAAGTTATGGTATGGTTATTATTTTGTTTTGATTCTTAGATTTTCTTATGATGTTGTGAATTATTGAGGCATTCTTGGTGTGATGGTTATGGTACTTGGACATGGTATATGTTGTATGGTTGGTTGAATGAGCAACACTCTTATGTATGTTACAGTACATATATGGTTCTTATAGTTTACATATTTGAGCTACTTGTACTTGGTTGAGGGATATCTATGTTTTATGGTGATGTCTACATGAGGGGAATGCACAAGTTGTTATAGATGCTTCATTAATGACATGGTACAGATCTACATATGGTTGATGGTATGGTATATGGCACAGGTTGTACATGGTTGATGCTTTGTTCATGATTCACTATTCATTATTGATATATCTTTTGATTCATGATTGATGCGTGAGATAGTATGTATGATGGTATACACTTGATGTATGGTATGGCACTGGTTTAGATTATCAGATACAGGTTGATGAGACAGTGATAGAGTTGTGATAGTAACAATAATAGAGTTGTGATAGTGACAAAGACAGTGACAGTGACAGAGTTGTAACATAGGTTGTGATAGTGGAAAAGTCTGTGATAGTTGGTCTACATTTATATTTCAAGGCAGTTGGACAGGGCAAGGAGAGGTGGTTGTAGCCACCTTTTGGTTGTAGTCGGAGAACCTAGGGGGTTGTATCCTCATTTTGGTTGGATCTAGAGAATCAAGGAGTTGTAGCTTCCTTCAGGTTGGAGCCTGAGAATAGGGGGTTGGAGCCTCCTTCCAGTTGTAGCTAGATAATCAGAAGTTGGTGCTTCCAATGAATTTTTTCTTTTGATAAATATATAAGAAAAACATTACGTGGTTTTCTCCCATTTGGTTTTCCACGTAAACATTGGTGTACTATGTATCTATTCTGATGTGATGTTGTTTATGATTATTTTGTTGATGATATATTCAATGATAATGATATACTGTTGAATATTGTTGAAGAATAAACGGTGGTTAAAAGTACTATAATTGTTCATTATTAATTCACACCCCCCCCCCTCTCAGTAATCCAAAAATTGGTATCAGAGCAAGTCCTTCAAGAAGCAGTCTAACCACTCGAAGGAGATCATGGATTACACTAGAATTAGGGTGCCACAGTTTGATGGAGAGAACTATGCATTCTGGAATAAAATAATGAAAATGTATATACAGGCACAGGGATTCGACGTTTGGCAAGAAGTAGTAGATGGATACAAAGCACCAGCGACTTCCCCGATAGATAAGGATGGAAAGAAACTTGAAGAGAATGATTCTAGAGCCAGAAATGTTATCCTAAATGGGTTGACTGAATCAGTATACACCAAGGTTGTGAACTGTGAATCCACAAAAGAAATCTGGGACAAACTGAAAAATATCTATGAAGGAGATGCCTAATTTAAAGGAGCCAAACTTCAAACATTCAGATTCAAGTTTGAACAATTGAATATGAAGGAAGATGAAAACATTGCCTCCTACTTTCTACGAGTTGATGAGACTATCAATTCCATCAAGGGTTTGGGAGAAGAAATGAAGGAAACAATCATTGTTCAAAAGGTACTGAGGTCTCTACCTATGAGATGTGATCCAAAGATTTCATATCTGGAAGAAAGAATAGATCTAGACACCTTGAGAATGGATGAGCTACATGGGATACTCACATCTTATGAGATGAGGATAGAGTAGTACAATCCAGTCACGAAAGAAGAAACATTCAAGGCATCCAATAAGACGAAGAAGAAAGACAGACAAAATCCAAAGTCAAATTGTAGTTGCAGCGATGATTCAGAAGAAGATGAAGAAGTGGCTAACTTCGTCGGAAGGATGAAACCAGAAACCGACAAATACAAAGGTAAGCTTACATTGATTTGTTTTAACTGTGATGGTGTTGGTCATTTTTCTAATAAATTTCCTTATAAGAAAAAGAAAATAAATGAAGAAGAAGATGACTCTAAAAAGAAAAATCAAATTCAAAAGGGTAGAAGAAATAAAAAGAAGTTTTTCAAGAAAAGTCTTTGTATCAAGGAAGACAGTTCCTCATCGGACTTAGATGAAGTCAGTGACAGTGATACAAAAAGGGTACTGTTCATGGAAATAGAAGAATCCGATGAAGAAAGATCCAAAGAAGAATATGAAAAGGCAAAAGTGTATTACAGAGAAGAATTGTTGAGTGCAATAGAAGTTATCAAAGAGAAAAGAAGAAAAAAAAGTCACTCTAGGTAGAACTAAAGAGGAAAGATGAATCTATGAACTCCAAAGAAGTCAAGCAAACAATCATGAAGCTGAAACTCTAGGCAGAAGAAGACAAGAAGATTAAAGAAACACTCAGAGGACAGTTAGAAGAAAGAGACAGGACCATTCAAGGATTGGAAGTTGAGATAGTCACTCTAAGAAATGATCTTCGGAAGAAGGACATGGCAATAAAACAACACCAGGATATTGGATAATATCATTAACATTTAAAGACCTTACTATGACAAATATGGATTGGGATACAATCAGACGCAGAAAAAGAAAGGTTCAAGCTCCAAAACAACAGAGCAAGAAGCAGAACCAAGAAGCTATGTAGAAACGGTCAGAGGTCCCTCGAAAGAAGAAAACAGAAAGACTCAAGGGGGATATTACAAAGACATTGCACCACCTAGAATATTTAGAAGCCAGTATCAGCAACAACCAGCTATATAAATACCTCAAGAAGAAGAAGGATTCATAAAAGCAACACCATTCAAAATCTCTTCCACTCCCATGTATCAAACTATTTTTTTTGGTTCATGTTATTCATGTTATAATTTTGGGCACAAAGCTATGAATTGTAGATCCAATACCAAGAATAGAAGAAACAATGAGAATTATACAAGAAATATTTATTCAAGAAGATCTCATGAAGCACAAAGTAGAAGCTACAATAGATTTGGATCATTATGTGATGAGGTAGAATGCTACAAGTGCAACAAATTTGGACATATAGCTAGAGATTACAAACTCATTGTTCCTCCAAGGGAACCAAAGAAAAATATCAACATTCATAAGAAAGAACCAGAGAGGATATGGATAAGAAAGCAGGATCAATTCAACACTGAAGAATGCAGTCTTGATCTACAAGCTCAACACAAGAAATGTGGATGGTATGTTGAAAGTGGATGCTCAAATCATATGACATGTGATAAAGATAGGTTTCTGACATTGAATAAGGAAAGAGATGGATCAATTTCATTTAGGATGACAACTCATCCAGGATCATTGGAAAGGGCACAGTCAAGCTCGAAGGTAAGGATGTCGTGGCAGAAAATTTCTTACTAGTCTAAGACATGAAACAAAATCTGCTTATTGTAAGTTGAATGTGTGATCAAGGACACAAACTTGTGTTTGATTCAAAGAAGTGTGAGATAAGGAAATCATAATCAGGCAAGTTGGTAGCTACAACTGTAAGGACTCCAAGCAACATATATGTTCTAAATGAAATAAAAAA
>ML803070.1:29637-47995 GCA_009831015.1 Picea engelmannii
AATGTGTGATCAAGGACACAAACTTGTGTTTGATTCAAAGAAGTGTGAGATAAGGAAATCATAATCAGGCAAGTTGGTAGCTACAACTGTAAGGACTCCAAGCAACATATATGTTCTAAATGAAATAAAAAATGAAAGATGTTGCTTAGAAAAGGACGATGAAAGTTGGCTTTGGAACAAAAGAATGGGTCACATAAATTTTGATAATCTTGTCAAAGTCAACAAAAAGGAAGCAGTAAGAGAAATGTCTGAGATCTCGAAACCAACAAACAATATATGCAAGCATTATCTACAAGGAAAGCAGACCAAGATAGAGTTCAAGTCAAAGGAATACTCCACAACAAAACCACTGGAGATTGTACATACTGATCTAGTTGGACCAACAAGAACAAAAGGATTAAAAGGTGAACAATACTTCATGTTACTAGTTCATGACTACACAATAATGACTGCAGTTTTCTTTCTAAATAAGAAGTCAGAGGCATTCGAAAAATTCAAGACATACAAAGAGATGGTTGAAACTGAGACAGAGTTGAAAATCAAGCATTTGAGATCAAACGATGGAGGAGAATTTACATCAAAGAAATTTATGGACTTTTGCAATGAGCATGGTATAAAAATAATGTTCTCCATAGCTAGGACACCTCAACAAAATGGAGTTGCCGAAAGGAAGAACAGGACAATATAGGAAATGGCCAAAACCATGTTGATGGATTCCAAGTTGAAAAAAGAAATTGGATACAATTAGTACATACAGCAGTTCACATTCATAACAGAAGGATGCTCAGAACTAACAACGATAAGACTTCATATGATCTAAGGAAAGGAAAACTAACAAATGTGAAGCACTTCAGAGTTTTCGAAAGCAAATGTTACATCAAAAGAGAAGATGGCAGAATGGGAAATTTTGATTCATGAGTTGATAAAGGCATAGTGTTTGGGTACTCAAGAAAAAGGAAAGAATACAAATGTTTCAATCTGAGACTCAACAGGATAGTGGAAAGCATCAATGTGACGTTTGATGAGACAGATGGTCGAAAGATAAGGGAAAGTAGCAAAGATTCAGTGGAACCAAATCACGAAGAAGATTTGAAAGAAGAAGAAGTAGATGAAGAATCAAATGAAGAAGAAGAGAATCCAGAAGTAGAGCAAGAACAAAAGGACATTCAAGTATCGCCAAATACACCCAGGAGACGAGTGCAAAAAAATCATCCATCAGATTAGATTATTGGAAATAAAAATGCAGGATTTGAAACCAGAGGAAGAATTTGTTCACCAAAACAACAACATCTAGCATTATTGTCTACAATTGAGCCAAGCAGTTTTGAAGAAGCCAACAAGGATGAACATTGGGTCAAGGCCATGGATGAAGAGTTAGATCAAATAGAGAAGAATGACACATGGGAACCGGTTCCAAGACCAAAGAACAATAATGTCATCGATACAAAGTGGGTCTTCAGAAACAAATTGAACGAGGATGGATAGGTTACCAGGAACAAAGCAATATTGGTATGCAAAGGATATTCTCAAATTGAAGGTACAGAATTTGAAGAGACATTTGCCCTAGATTCTAGGATGGAAGCAATCAGACTAATACTAGCTAATGCATGCTCCAAGAATGTTAAAGTGTATCAGATGGACGTAAAATCAACATTCCTAAATGGAAATCTAGAAGAATAAGTCTACATTGAGCAGCCAGAAGGATTTCAGTTATTAGAAAAGGAAATTTATGTTTGCATATTGAAGAAGTCTTTATATGGTCTCAAACAAGCCCCAAAGCATGATATTCGAGACTGGATAGATATTTACAGTAACAAGGGTTCAGGAAAGGAATTGCAGAAAACAATATTTACATAAAGATGTATCAAGACAGTATATTGATTATTGAAGTCTATGTAGATGACATTATCTTCAGAAGTGATGATGACAAAATAAGTCAGAAGTTTTCCAAAGACATGTAGCACGATTTTGAGATGTCCTTTCTTGGTGAGTTGACCTTCTTTTTAGGATTACAGATATGTCAGAGAAACAAAGGTATCTTCAACTCTCAGGAAAAGTATATCAAAGAAATGTTGAAGAAGTTTGGAATGACAAATTGCAAACCAGTCGGTACTCCTATGCAGACAAGTTGCAAGTTAAGTAAGGATGATGATTCCAAGGACATAGATCAGAGACAATATAGATCGATGATCGGTAGCTTACTTTATGTGATAGCTCCAAGACCAGATGTTATGCAGGAAGAGTGACAAGTTGCAAGGTTTTAGGAAACACCAAAGGAATCACTTGTTTTAGCAGTAAACAAGATATTCAGATATCTCAAAGATACAGAAGATTTTGGTTTATGGTATCCAAAAGGGAATGATCTATCTCTTGTTTCCTACATAGATGCAGATTGGGAAAGTTGCATTGATGATAGAAGAAGTACAAGTGGAGCAGCTTTCTACTTGGGTGAGTTTATGGTATCATGGTCAAGCAAGAAATCACCATCAGTATCTTTGTCCATAGCAGAGGCAGAATACATTGCAGTAGCAACATGTTGTACTCAGGTTCTTTGGATGAAGCAAACTTTGTAGGATATGCAAGTAAAGTATAATGAGCCCATTTCAATACTTTGTGACAACACCATCTCCATCAGTACTTCAAAGAATCCAGTGATGCACTCTAAGAGGAAGCATATTCTGATCAAGTATCACTTCTTACGGGAACAGGCTACAAAGAAGAACATCAAGCTAGAGTATGTCGGGACAAAGGAAGAGATTGCAGATATCTTCACCAAACTGCTTGCAAGGGAACCTTTCAAGTATCTGCGATAGAAACGTGGAGTAGTTTCTGCCCCACAGTGATCCACTCAACATCAATCTTAACTCGATAGGGGGAAAGAAACATAAGTCTTGAATAATTTTAAGCAACAAAACTTTTGAAAGTTTTTCATATATACATCAAAGAATTACACGAGGAAGCACCATGAAGATAAACGTCCGTAGAGTTAGGAAAGGATTTTAGATAGGGGGATCATCCCCAGATCAGAAGTACCCTTTTCTCTTGATGTCAAAGGGTGAGAGATAAAGATCAAGGCATGGAGAGATAGAAGCATATAGTCAGGGGGAGTGATGATAACAGGGGGAGCATGAGCCTATTTCCTTTCCTAAGTGTTGCTATCAATTCCAAAGGGGGAGATTGTTGGACAATTGATTTTCATTGATGTCAACTAGGGTGATGGGTGTATTTGGAGAAGTATCCAAAGTGGTCCCCTAATGGTGTATCTCTAAGCATGGCCCTCATGAGAAGACGCTTTGAATAAGTCTACAAGAAGCCCTTAAGCATGGTTAAAGATCCCATCATTGAATGAGAAATTAAGTCATGAAGGATGGAGAAAATAAAGGTAGCTCACTCATGGATGGATAGTACTCATTGTACCATTTCCAACAATATGTGGAATGCCACGTAGTTCCTCACGGTTATGGAGATATGTCCTTGTAAATTTGGAAGCCTCGAAAAGTGGACAAGAAGCCCCTAGTTTGTTATAAGTCTTGGTCAAAGGGGTAAATTTGTTGTAACAAGAAAACCCTAGAAGCCCTAAATTAAGGGGAGGAGTTACCTAGCACAAGTATATAAACACCTCAATGAGTCATTCATAAGAACATTCACACACTTATTCATTGATTATCTATCTTGTGAACTAGTGATCTTTTTCTAATGTTGTTACAACATTTTTCTGAGGTAGCTAAGGAAGGTCGAAGGAGTAAGTCTTGAGGTTGTAGAAAACCCTAGTTTCTGAGGTATCCGCGGGTTGTAGGTTAGAAGGGCGTGGATGTACAAGGGTTGTAGTGAAGGAAAGTGTATATATCTGCAGGCTATAGAAGAGAAGGTCGTGTATCTATGAAAAGATAATGAAGGTTTTAATAGATGTTGGTACCAGGTCCCTAGAGTCTAAAAGCAAGTTCACAGGTCAACATTCTACAGGTTCAGGTCAACTACAAAAGTTCCGGTATGGTTGTTATTTTGTTTTGATGCTTATATTTTCTTATGATGTTGTGAATTCTTAAGGCATTCTTGGTGTGATGGTTATGGTACTTGGCCATGATATATGTTGTATGGTTGGTTGAGTAAGAAACACTCTTATGTATGGTACAATATTGATACAGTTCTTATAGTTTACATCTTTGAGCTACATGTACTTGGTTGAGGGATATCTATGTTGTATGGTGATGTATGCATGAGGGGCATGCATAGGTTGTTAGAAATGCTTCATTGATGACATGGTACAGATCTACATATGGTTGATGGTATGATATATGGCACAGGTTGTACATGGTTGATGCTTAGTTCATGATTCACTATTCATTGTTGATGTATATTTTGATTCATGATTGATGTATGAGATAGTATGTATGATGGTATACACTTGATGTATGGTATGGAACAGTTTTAGATGATTAGATACAGGTTGATGAGACAGTGACAGAGTTGTGATAGTGAAAAACAAAGACAGTGATAGTGACAAAGTTGTAACAGAGGCTGTGACATGGCAGAGTCTGTGACAGTTGGTCTACATTTATATTTCAGGGCAGTTGGACGGGGCAAGGAAAGGTTCTTGTAGCCACCATTTGGTTGTATTCGGAGAACCTAGGGGGTTGTATCCTCCTTCTGGTTGGAGCCAGAGAATCAGAGAGTTGTAGCTTCCTTAAGGTTGGAGCCTCCTTCCATTTGTAGCTGGAGAATCGGAAGTTGGTGCTTCCAATGAATGTTTTCTTTTGATAAATATCTAAGAAAACATTCTAAGGTTTTCTCCCATTTCAGTTTCCACATAAATACTAGTGTTCTATGTATCTATTCTGATGTGATGTTGTTTATGATTATTTTGTTGATGATATATTGAATGTTAATGATATACTGTTGAATATTGTTGAAGAATAAATTGTGGTTAAAAGTACTATAATTATTCATTATTGATTCACCCCCCCTCTCAGTAATCCAACAGTTTTTTTGTGTTCAAAGATTAAGATTCTACCATACATTCTAACTCATTCATCAGATTGCTCATCTGCTCAGTGTAGTAATAGTCTTACGAACCTTTAAAGAGCCATTTTAGAAATTAGAGAATCTTTGAGAAGGAATCAAGTATTTGGTGTTGAACTACATTTATTCCATCGGTATCCATCGCAGTCTTATCCTCTCAAACTAGATATTTTTCTTGTTCAACTAGGGGCGGACGAGACAACATGAGTTCGATTCGTATCACACCAAAGTTGTATACATCGCTCTTCTATGTCAGTTGTTGTGAATTGACGTATTCTGAATTGAGGTAATCCATGGTTCCTTTGACTTGAGTCAAGAGGTGACTTGATATATATGTATCTTGCAATAAGTTTTGAGAGTCCAAAATGTGATACCTTGGAAATCATATCGTCGTTCAGCAAGATGTTGTTCAGCAAGATGTTTCTTTGTAAAATGGGTGAATTTGCATGGTCATGAAGGTATGTCAATCATCTAGTTTCCTTAGATGTATTAAGAGATTGTGATATTAATCATTCAATAACTCCATGATTACATTCCAAGTACTCTATAAGATATGGCCCACAATCCTCCAAAAACATTTAAACCACTACTTTCTCAACCAAACTTACCTCCAACATGCAACACTGCCAAAATAATCTCTAACGCAGACTTGTGTGTAACGGGATGCAAACCTATGGGAATCTATGGACCATCATCGATGATGCTAACTAACTCATCAAGGAAGATAATAACATCTATGTTTGTGACAAACCCAGTTTGAGCCTCATCAATGTCATTGTTCAAAACTTCATAAACCAAATGATAGAGACCACGAGGCCCAATGCTTCTAATGTACATCCCTGGCCACTTTCGTACTGAATCTAGACCTTCCAAAACCTTGCTTCATTCCTTAAAAGGCACCTCAGCTTCATACAAATACATTTCGAATATTTTCGATCGAAACTGATAAGAAATCTTACAAATCTTGGCAATTGGATTTTACGGCTGTGTTTCGGAAAAATAATAATGGAGATCCACCAACAAGGCCATCAATTCCATTTCTAACTTGAAGGGTGCTCTCGAATTTTGTCTTGTCTAATGCAAAGAAAAAAAGAACCTCTTTAAAATCACCTTTCCCAAACCTTCATAATATCCTGGCCTGTAGAGAACATCAACCAACTTGCTTGATATATAATTTTTGGAAAGGCCAGCATGAGCGAAGAAGTGTTTCTTAATGACAAGATTCAAGAGCTCGGAGTTTTCTTCCAAATTTATCCCATTAGGAAATTTCCATTACATATGAGATTAGGATTTTCTTTTGTTACAAGAGAATTATGTCCAATCACAATGTATAATCTAATCTGCAGCCATGGAGAGTTGTAGTTCATTATGATTTGTATTGCTTTCTCCCTCAAACCTAGGTCTGTTAAAATTGCACATTCTTCTTAGAACTTCCCATCCTCTACATGCTCATTTTCATATAATGATTTTGGTAACTTAAGGCGTTGGCATTCATCTACTACCAATGACTGAAGCAAAACTCGTTGGACAATCCAACGTTGGATTTGGAACAATTTTATTATAACGTTCAAGTACTTGTTCAGATCCATGGCAGGGTCGATTGTTTTTATAGAAGCTTATATAGACTGAGCCCACTTAAAAGAGTGATTCTAAGTCCATTCATTTCTCTTAATGAAGTTAATACCAACAATCAAGTTAGAAGGTTCAAGTACAAACATTTTAGCTTTAGAAAGTGATGATGATTGTATTGAGAAATAGGAAGTTACTTGAATAAAAGGGATAGCAAACAACCATTGACATATTATCATTTGCATATGACATCTAAAAGATGGAAGCAAGTTTCACAATTGTTGTCTCTTGATAAATTTGTTAGTTTTTTTTGTGAGTTTAGCATATAGGAAGCATCATATAATGGCTTTAAAACATGGATAAATTCAAGAAGAAACTCTTGGTTTTAAAAAAAAATGTGAAACAAACATAGCCAATGTTATATGATAAAATGATATATTTTTAGATTTTGGTGTAGCATAAAATTATGTCAAAATCATAACTTGAAAAGGCGGGGTATGAAATAATCAGAAGGAAAAAGGCATGAAGTATATCTGGGGTGAAAAATGAATCACGAGCGCAACATATGATAGCACGAGGAATGAGGAAGAATCATTAAATTGTGAAGTAGAAACTCCACAAGAGTGCACAAGAAATTTGCGTGAGTAGTTTGAAATGAGGGGAACCTTGGTAATGTTTTTCCAGCTAAAAATTGTTGACCAAAATGGAGGTCAACAATGTCGATATGTGCTATGTGCGACCAATGATTCTAAATACTCGTCGGGTTTACCTAAGAATAGAATGATTGGCAATGATTACCATAGATAAGGTCGATCAATCATATCGAGCGATCTTCTGACTGTTGGAGATATTACACAATCACCTAGGTTGATAGTCCAATGTTGAGAACACTTTCTTATATGAGAATATTCTCTCTAGAGAATATTCCCCTACAAAATAGGGTTCTCCTCTCTTTTTCAGAGTCAGTTACACTTAGTTACACTCAGTTAGACTAGTGGAAGTCACTCATGCATGGAAACCTTGGTTTTATCACCAGCATTTGCATGTGTTTCTCTCACTTCCACTTGTGTGACTCGGTTAATTGAAGATTGCATGGATCGGTTAACTGGTACTAGTGTTCGGAAACACAGGTATTCCAACAAAGGACGAACACATTCAGTAACCACTCACACAACCAGATCAAAGATCAACACATCGATATTTGGATGTGGTAAAACCCATACGGGGAAACATCCACGGCCCAAGTCAACGCGGCCACTTGGAGCAATTTATTAATGCAAAAGAAAAATATTACAGAGAGATTTTACAAGAGAGTTTCTCACAATCTATCATCATCAAATGACCCTCCATGCTCTTTAAATAGAAATCATGGACCAATCGGGTGCTAATCCATGAATCAATGTAGTCATTAAGATCGAGGAGAGTATGAAATGTCGGATCACTCTATGTCAAGAACATATCGCGATTGTCGGATTTCCTAACTACAAATGCATACTAATGCATACTAAAGAAACACACTAAAAAATCCACTTTTACCTAATGACACATTAGACCAAGTAGTTATTAAATAACTCCTAAGTGTCCAAATATCCTAACATCCCCCCTTGCAAACAACTTGGGATAGGATTGAAGGATTTACAAAACATACATATTCTTAAGCAAAACATAAATTAATCAATGGATCATTCACATAGTACACAGAGATTTACGCTGGAAACCCTTAACCGAGAGAAAACCAACATTCCTTGGTGCTGCACCTTTCAACTCTTCATTGTATTAATTTCACCATTCAAAATACAATATATGCAATATTTTAGGTATTCTGTAGCTACCAAAACCTTAATCCCTTAATCCGACATTAATTTAGAAAACCGTTAAAAATAGAAAATTTCGCTAAGGAAGTTGGGATCGTTAGATGTAGTTGTCGAATATGACGTGCCCACACACACACATGCAAAGAATATAACACATACCCAACATTAGAGCCTATCCCCCTTTAATGAAAACTTCTTGAACGCCTAACATAGATCGAAGTTTGGAAAACTTTGCTTACGTAAGAGACTTTGTGAAAATGTTTTCAACTTGATCTTTTGTAGGGAAAAAGAGCACTTTAATAACTTGATCATGAATGAGCTTTCTGATGAAGTTCATGTGTAGATCGATGTGTTTGTTGCACTGATGTTGAACTAGGTCTTTGGGGAGCTTGATGGCACTTTGATTGTCGCACCAAAGGTTGGTCGGATGCTATTGCTAGAATCCAAACTCTGAAAGGATCTGTCGAAGCCACAAGGATTCTTGACTTGCATTTACCGTTACTCGATACTTTGCTTCTGCTGAAGAAAGTGAAATAGCATGTTGTTTCTTACAGGCCCAAATGACAGATCATGAACCAACTTTGAAAACATAACATGCAATAGACTTCCGATCATCAAGATCATTGGCCCAATCTAAATTAGTGAAACCAACCAACAAAGGAGTCCCCCCTGAACTGTAATGTATCTTGAATTGAACTGTACCTCGAACATATCGAAGTGTCCTTTTAGTTGATTTCCAATGTCTTTCACGGGGTGTTTGCGTATACCGGGAAACAATACCAACAACAAAGAAAATATCAGGATGGGTATGAGTCAAGTATAAGAGGCTACCAACTAACTGATGGTACAAAGTGGCATCAACTTTGGGAGAATTACAGGTGGCAGCAAGCTTGACTCCGAACTGGAAGGGAGAAGGGGCTAGTTTACAATCTTCCATGTGGAAACGACGAAGAAGATCACAAGAATACTTATACTGGAAAAGAAAAATTTCTTCATTGGTTTGCAAAACTTAGAGGCCAAGGAAATAATGCAAAAATCGTAAGTCTGTCATTTCAAATTTCTTCTTAAGGTTGGTTTTCACATGGTTTAAAACTTTTGAGTCACTACCAGTAAGGATAAGGTCATCAACATAAAGGATAAGGATTATGAGCGATTCCTACTTTCTTGGTATAGACATTAGGATTAGAATGTCATCTAGAAAATTTAGTGTCAATAAGAAAGTTGTCCATTTTAGCATACCAAGCTTTGGGAGCTTGCTTAAGACCATAAAGAGATTTCTTAAGGAGACAAACAAGGATAGAGTCATTATGGGCATAGCCATGAGGTTGTTCCATGTAGATTTATTCTTGCAAATCCCCATGCAAGAAGACAAATTTAACATCCATCTGATGGACCTCCCATTTATGTGAAGCAACAAGGGCAAGAACAAGGTGGATGGAATTCATTTGGGTGATAGGGGCAAAGGTTTCATTGTAGTCAATTCCTTCAACGTGGGAAAATCCTTTGGAAACTAACTGAGCCTTGTGTCTTTCAACACTTCCATCTGATGCATACTTAGTTCTGTAGACCCATTTATATCTAACAAGTTTTCTTCCTTTCGAAATAGGTACAATATCACAAGTATTGTTTTCCATTAAAGAACGATACTCTTCATTCATTGTTGTATCCCAATATGGATGACCTGAAGCTTCTGCAAATGTCTCTTGATCATGACTCTCTAAAACTTGAGCCAAAAGAGAAGAGACTCACTGGAACTGTGAACGTATCCGATGTTGATCTGAAGGATCCCCGACAAGATCACCAGGTGTTTCTCGTGTTGAACGGACCCATCTAGGAAGAGATGGTGTTGGTGTTGGTTAACGTTCAATGGATTCATTTGGAGGAAGGTGAGAAGGAGGAGGTGGATTTTCATCCTTATTTTTATCATCTGAAGAAGAAACTAGAATAGGAACAGAAGAAGGCACAAACACTGAAGATGGATCGCAGGCTAAAGAAGGAACAATTGTCGAATTACAATCGTAGGCCAAGAGATTTTCATCAAATTTAACATCTCTTCTGATAATAATTCCATTACAATGTGGGTGAAGAAGTTTGTAATTGTTGACATTTCAGAATAACCAACAAATATACACTTCTCACTTTTAGGTTGCAATGCTTTCCTTTTCTCATCAGGAATGTGAGCCCATGCTATATTGTTAAATACACAGAAGTGATTTACATCTGGTTTAATTTTAGTCCAAGCTTCTTTCGGTGTTATATTTTTACGAGCCTTTGTGGGAGTGAGATTTACTATGTAATTTGCACAGTTGATGGCTTCCACCCAATACTTTAGACTTAATCCCTTAAATTGGATCATATAATTAGTCATTTCTTTTAATGTGTGGTTCCTTCTCTCAGTAACACCATTTTGTCGTGGTGTATATGGAATAGTGTGTTGCATTTGGATGCCCTGTGTAGTGTAGTAACTTGTAAAATTATTGTTCACGTATTCGCCTCCATTATTTGTTCTTAACCTTTGAATTTTATTTCCAAATTGCTTTTCCACAAGGGCCTTGTAGGCCAGAAACTTGTCAAAAACTTCGCTCTTAAGTTTTAAGAAGTAAACCCAAGTACGTCTAGAAAAGTCATCAATGAAAGTTAAGAAAGACTTGCACCCTACAAAACAAGGAGAAGAAAGTGGACTGTTATCCCCATTTTGTGGGATAACTACGGAGATGTTATCTCGAGGCCATCAAGTTTCATATATGAAGTGATGAGAGACCACATGACTAGCAGTGTCCACTTGCACATATGGAATCTCGCTCTATCACCACAGTTTGGATCCATCATCAACGCATCTACCACACTAGCTAGCTTTTGGAAGGCACATGGGTCTTTCTCCAAGTGGTACAAGTCAGGTATTATGGCAAGTAATCACCCTAATATTTGAGTCATTTAAGCATGTTATATTTAAGCTACTTTTGATTATAGAACACTTTCTTGGACATTATGCTTTTGAAATTGTTTCACCTTGGTGAGTGTCATCGATTTCCTAGTAAGTGGCCAACTTTTGGGGAAGGGTTGCAACTGGGGATCCCTTGAGGGGTTATCGTACTATTCTCAACCATACTTACGACTTTCCGCTCATTGCATTCCCATCATATTTCCCTCTTATATGCCCTTTGACTTTAGTGACCCAAGAAGGGCATGTACCTCATTTCATGGGAAGAAGGGGATGAAGGCCCAGGGGGATGGTTGCTGGAAAAATATAAGAGCTTGAAATACAAACCTTCTAGATGCTCACCTAGACAGGTCTTGAGAACGATGAAATGCTTATCTTAAATGAATTGAAGACCTGCAAAATATCAAACACATAATAAATATTGCTCTTGAAAGACTAACACAAGTGTGTTATAACGCTTTACATGGTTACCCCTATGGCACTTTGTGGACCTATTCTTTCAAGTGACATTGTGTTACTTCCCCCCAAGCTAATCAAATCACAATTGGGAGTGCACACATGTTTGGATCATTAATGAATTAATAAATGGCAATAAATGGGCTTGGAAAAAGGTTGCATTGAGGAAGAAGGTGCATCACACCCCCTACAAAGGAACCCATAAATGAGATAATATGAGCCCTTGTATTTCATGAAACTCATTGACCTATGAAGTATACCCCTCTATCCACCTCATCATCCACTACATGACCTTTAAGGGGAATCCTTGGGAGCATCCCCTTCTTGAGGGTTTTGGTCTACCCAATAGGACTTTTATGACACCCCTCCCACACCTAAACTTGGTCAATTGTATAGGGGCTTGGAGCATTTGTTTAATTTGATGAGGTAGTTTTGATGCACATGTTTAGGTGCCTTGTTTATTATATGTGGTTTTCACTTTCCATGATATTTGACTTAAAATCTTTGGAGGGCGTACCTATTTGTTTTGCAGGACCTTGTTGGTGGACAGTTTTGGAGGAACAAGCCTAGCTTGGGCTTCCATGGGGCTTGAACCCCATAGATTGGATGCCACTGGTCCATATGCCAGATCATTATGACTTTCCTTTAGAGGCCTAGAAGACACCTTGGAATACATTACCTATCCCTCACATGCCAAACGACTTACATAGCAGGGGGGAAACATCACTTTTTGAGGCTTGACGTCACCTAGGGATAGGGTTGGTCGTGATGGAGTTGTTGTGCATTGACAGTTGGAATTATTTGACCAGAGAGACATGGATTGACCTTGGCACATGAAGAGAAGGCTCTAGGAGCCCCAAGGTTCTCCACTTTCTTTTCCAATGACTTGGGAAAGTATCAAAACGTCCCTTAAAGGGGTGACGTCATCTTGTTTTAGGGTTTATAATGTGCAAAAGTGAAAATTAAATATTATTATTTGGTTTAAGGGGTAAGATAAGGGTTGTTGACCCCTTATCTTATGTTTTACCCTCACTAAGTGGACAAACTATGTTTAAACATTTTGTATAAATAGAGATCATGTGAATCTCATTTCATAACATAACTCTCCCATTGTGAGAAGTATTTGGCTGAAATTTGCACCCTCCTTGGGAAAACTTCTCTCTCTTGTGCTTTTTATCTCGATTTCTTTATGTTATTGGTGGAAGAAGAAGTGTGTTACCCTTCTTGGAGTTTTTCTTTGGCGTTTGTGGTGGATTTATCTTGGTAAGAGGAGGTTTATCTTGTCATTTCTTGAACTAGGTAAGGGTTTATCTTATTGATGCTTCATTGCTTAGTTACAACTTTGATTTGCTAGATTTCTTGGGGAATATAAAGATTTACAACCCCACCATTATCTATCATTTGTTTCTAGAATTTATTTGTTGCATAAGGTTTTACTAGGAGAAGTAAAAGGGTTTGCATCCTCCTAGTATCTCCTAGCTTAGCATTTGCTTGCCTTGGGCAGTAAGAGGGTTTACACCCCCAAGGAGATAGCATTGTTTAGATCTTTATTTACTTGACTCCATAACCCAATAGCTAAAGGCACTAGTATAATTGCATTGGATAAATAAAACATTGCATTGGTTAATGTGAAATTTCATGATTTGAAGGTTGTCTGAGTTGGAAACAATTCTTTGCTATATATGCTTGGTTGAGCCACTAGGGCGTCATATAGAAATATTTGTCTCACCCCATGCAAACTTGATCGGAAGGCCTTTTCCATTTCCCTATGCAGACTTGAAGTCCCCTTTTTGGAATTCCCGTAGCTAAAAAACATATTTTTCCACATATACGCGCCCTAACAGCTACACAACATGCATATATGTAAGTTGCACCATTATAGCCCGCGTACATCGGGTTTTGTGCCCAAAATTAAAAAATGGTTTCATGTTTTCATGTCACGTCACAAGATCCATGATCCTTGATGTAACACCCTGTTTCCCCCAGATTGTAAATATAACCGAACTGGCCGAGGACTATGGAAAAACTCATAAGTATGAATATGTAATGTAAATGGACCTGCAGGAAGAAGTCAATGAATGTAAATGATAGTTTGAATTTATTGCAGAACTGCTGAGAGGGGATGTGCGAAAAAGAGACCACGATGGTGGTGGAGGGAACCTTGAAAAAGGGGCGTTAACTTCCGCCGAGAATTCAAGACCGTATTTGGACTCCACTGGCCCGAAGAACCGAAAGCGGCTCGCTGGCCCCGAATCTAATGCCTCGCAGGTTGGTGGGTGGACGGCTTAATGATGGATGGGATGGTGAACCACCCATTCATAGAGCCGTCAGGCCTGATCAGACGCGAGGGGAATCGTGCCACACGCGACCTCGTGAGAGGATAAGGCGTACAACTGAAATGATTGAAAGGAGCGAACGCGAGGGGAACTCGGCAGTTGGATGCAGAGTGGGTGATCGCAGAGAGGAGGGGATTGCAACCTTCGCTCCTGGACACTGGCGGACAGAGAGACGCAGGTCTCAAGACATCGTGGTCTCAGCTCGGGGGTGGCTAGTGGTAAATCCATTAGGAGTCACTATGCCTACGGTTGGGTGGAAACGAGCACCCCTCTCAATGGTTGCTTTCATTACTGAACTTATTTCTGATAAGTGTTTTGCTTATATTGCATCTTGAATTTATATGATGTCACGTGTATTCATAGAATTGTGGATTTGTACATATATTCCTGTGTAGTAATGTCTGTGTAGTAATCGCTGATAAGGAATAGATATTAGTTCACAGAACTATGAAATTGTAAAGGATTTGCAGTATGATAGTGTTCGCATAATTTTCGATATGAATGAGTTGATATATGCTTAACACCGAGGAAACCGTGCTCGGTTTACATTGACAAATGAATCTAATCATACCCAGCCTTCCTTGGAAAGTTGTCTTCTTTTATCTGCTTCCGGGAACACCCCGGTAGGGACCTCCTCACAGAGACTTCCTCCTTGGAAAGGTTCACTAAGAACCCAGAACAAGAACTCGAACGCATAGGCCTTATTAATCCTGCACGAGGAGGAACGATTCTCTTAAGGTTCCAAGATAGTAGTGTTGTGAGGAGTGACCAGTCGACGGATGAGATCTCGTCGGAGGAACCATAGTCATTCACGACCACTAGATTGACGAAAGTAACGCAAGCGTTACATGCTTTGCCCACTCTCATCGTGAGCAATAAGAACTTGGGATCGTAAATCCCAAGACCCAAAAGAACGAATCTGGACCGTTAGATCTCGGTTCACATTTCCCGTCAGCCATTGGATCCGGAGAAGCTGCGCAGGGGTTAAGCGCAGGGGTGGGCGTGCGAGGAAACGATCTGAGCCATCAGATCTGGAGTAGAAATCTCGTAAATCGTTGGATCAGGAAGAGTTGCACAGAGTATAGCCTCTGGCAGGGATACGTGGCAGAGACTCCCGAAGAGTCAGAGATCGGGAATCGGGGTTCCCAGAGACAAGGGATTCGCGCACAAGGAAATCGCGATACGCGATTCTCCGATACAATCAGGACCGTCCATCATTTGAGGGACGCGTGTCAATGGATCTAACACAGTCGAAATTCGGCGTATCGGGGATTTCGTGGACACGAAACCTTGGCATTTTGAAACTGCAAAGTTCGAATCCCCGAAACAGTGATAAGATCTGGACCGCACATCGGCGGGACAGGTGTTAGAGATCGAGCGCCATCGAAATCTGACGCATCGGAAAATCGGAGTTCTCGAGGCCACGAGAACTAGGATATCATAAGTCCCGAAACCCCGAGAATCAATCTGGGCCATCCGTCCGCAAGGACAGGTGGCAAAGGATCAGGTACCTTCGGAGTTTGGTTCATCGGAGTTTTCGATGGTAAGGAAATTGTGCAACAGGAAATCGCGATCCGTGATTTCCCAATGAGATCTGAGCCGTTAATGACGAGGACGCGTGTGAGAAGATCCCGAGGGATCAGGGTTCGGCAACTCGGGATTTTGGATAACAAGAAACTCACGACAGGAGGAATTCCGAAACCCCGAAACGTGACGGTCCCCTAGTCATAGTACTCCAGTGGAGGACAGGTGTCACTCCACGCTATCATAAGGAGTGTGGGCCATAAGGTGCCAGAACATGGGACAGATGTCGGAAGATCAAGCTTGGCCGTGAGTCCATGCCAAATGGCATTGGGGATCAGGGAATCGGAACTTGCGAAGGCTTGTGCATCGCGACAACATAAACCCCGAAACCCCGATGGGTAGCTATAGAGTGGTGGACATATGGTAGTAGGTCACATGAGAACGGAACTAGCCTAGAGGGATAATGCGTTAGGGACATATCGGGGATCGCAGAATCGCGAGTTCCAAGGGCTCGTGAATTGCGATATTAGAAAACCCGAAACTCCGATAGGAGTTGCCCCGAAAGGAGGTAAGACCACGGTCGTAAAGGCAGTGAACCACAGGCTTGGCCTGGGGAGCTAATGCGTGAGGAGCGCATCAGAATTATGAGGATCACGAGTCATAGGGGAGCATGAGTTTAACATTAGAAACCCCAAATCCCGATATTTAACTAGGGGTTGGCATTTCGCAAATGCCGGTTTTCTGGAGATTTCTCACTTGTGGGAGATTAATCCGAAATTTTTAAAAATTATGATACTGGGTGTGTTACAAAGTGGCATCAGAGCATGGTTACAACACTCGACCTAATTGGGCTCATGCACCAGTCGCACCAGTCGTGCATAAACCTCGTACGAAACACTCCTATATGGAGTAACCCCCTGACTTAACTATCTTATCCAGGATTAAAAACTTGGAATATGAACACCCGACTGTGTGTGCATGTGAAAGAATTATGAAATTATGCACAAATTATCAAATGTATTTAACTCTTGACTAATATCCAACGTTTGTCTTTTCACTCAAGCGGACGATCAACCACGGGAATCTACAAACGCAGAGTATGGTGACTCACCAAGAGGTGGGAGAAGGCTCCCACAATAGAGACGAGGAGTCTTATGAAAGAAGAGTAATAGGAACCCCTACAGACTTAGCTGAGACGGTGAGGAGTCTCATGGTCGAATTGCAAAGCTGCAAGGCCGACAATGAAAGAATGATAAAAGAACAAGAAAAGCAAACCGAAATTAATGCAATTCTACTGCAGAGCCTATCTGACTTACAATGACAAATGCAGCATGAACCTGAGATGCAAAATCGTGGTCGTGTCAGCGGCCACACTGAGAGAAGCACATCCAGAAAGGTCCACCCCAGAGGTAAAGGGCCAGTACCAGACGATTCCACTGAGAAGGAATTCAATGATTCAGAAGGTTCTTCTAGCAGCAGGATCAATTCCTATTCTCGCAGAAAGCAGAAGAAGCAAAAGACTTCCAAGAGTCACAAATTTGAGGAATTTGGAAAGGCCAAACCTCCCTCCTTCGACGGTGATATAAAGAAGGGAGAGGAAGTTGAGGCGTGGCTACTTGGGCTGAAGAAATATTTCAGAGTCCATGACCTCTCAGAGAATTTGAAGGCCCGAGTGGCCACTTTCAATCTGAATGGGAAGGCTTCCATCTGGTGGGAAGACCTTAAGAATATGAAAGGGGTCCGTGAGGAGGACCTGTCTTGGAAATAGTTCGAGAAGTACTTCCAGAATAAGTATTTGTCGGAAAGGTATTTCGACGAGAAGGCTAAATAGTTTTATGAACTCAAACTGGGCCAACTTACCATGGAGGAATATGTCAACAAATTCCTTGACTTACTGAGGTACGTACCCTACATCAAAGAAGAGAAGGTGAAGGTACAATGCTTCATCAGCGGGCTGCCCAAAGAATACCGGAACCAAATTGAGTTCGACGAACCAAAGACCTTAGAAGAGACTATACGAAAGGAAACCTATTGTCATGAGCAATATGGACATCGGACAAAGTTCCGTGGAGATTGGAAACCAAAGAATGGTTCAAAATTTCAGAAGAAAGGGAGCAAATCCTTGAGATTTAAAAACTACACGCAGAACCACAGAACGAATTTTCCAACCCGGAGTGTACTCCAGCAGAACTTTTCCTCGGTGGATGGAAATAAAATTTCTGGACCTATACCAGTAAAGACTGATAACCCAAAGAGAAAGCCTTTGGAATGCTGGGATTGCAGAGGAGATCATCTCCGGAGAGACTGTCCACTCCGACAACAGAACAGTCGGAAGATTTATAACATGCAGGAAGCTACCACAGTCAACGATGTGGCCAGAAGTGTGCCACAGATTTATGCAGCCTTGGACAATAACCAGGCTGACCACCAAGCTTCAGTGGTGGAAATAGAAGGTATGATTTTCAACCATCTGATATTTGTTTTGATTGACCCTGGTTCAAATTTGAGTTATATATCCCCTAGAACCGTTGATAAGTGTAAGCTACAACCACAAAGGAAAACTAAAACATGGTTGGTACAGTTAGCCACTGGCACCAAAAGGAAGGTGGTAGAGGCCGTACCATCCTGCCAATTAATGTTGGGTGAATTCCTCACCCAAGCAACCCTTAATGTATTACCCCTGGGATCATACGATCTGT
>ML803070.1:50351-61019 GCA_009831015.1 Picea engelmannii
AGAAATGGAACAACAAGTGACTCAAATAAAACAAAATCTGAAGGTCGCTCAGAACCGACAGAAAAGCTATGCTGATCAAAAGAGAACTCCAAGAGAGTTCCAAACAGGAGATCATGTATATCTCAGAATTAAGCCCAGAAGGATTTCTCTAAAAATGGGAGCTTGTGCCAAATTGGCACCCCGGTATTGTGGGCCTTTTGAGGTCCTAGACAGAGTGGGACCTGTAGCCTATCGGCTAGCACTTCCTCCCACAGTAAAAGCACATAATGTTTTCCATGTTTCCTTATTGAAGAAATATGTACATGATGCTAATCATATAATTGACTGGTCTGTGATCCAGGTGGAACCGGAGGGAGAATTCCTGCCAGAACCCCAATGCGTATTGGACAGACGGGAAACTCAACTCCAGAACAGAACCATTGCACAGGTCAAGGTGCAGTGGAAACATTTTGGCCCAGATGAGGCCACATGGGAAATGGAGGATGCCATGAGACAGGCGTATCCAACTTTGTTTACTTCTGTACATGTAATTCATGTTAGTAGCTAAGAACATCGAGGACGATGTTCCTGATAAGGGGGAGGGAATTGTAACACCCTGTTTCCCCCAGATTGTAAATATAACCGAACTGGCCGAGGACTATGGCAAAACTCATAAGTATGAATATGTGATGTAAATGGACCTGCAGGAAGAAGTCAATGAATGTAAATGATAGTTTGAATTTATTGCAGAATTGCTGAGAGGGGATGTGCGGAAAAGAGACCACGATGGTGGTGGAGGGCACCTTGAAAAAGGGGCGTTAACTTCCGCCAAGAATTCAAGACCGTATTTGGACTTCACTGGCCCGGAGAACCAAAAGCGGCTTGCTGGCCCCGAATCTAATGCCTCGCAGGTTGGTGGGTGGATGGCTTAATGATGGATGGGATGGTGAACCGCCCATTCGTAGAGCCATCAGGCCTGATCAGATGAGAGGGGAATCGTACCACACGCGACCTCGCGAGAGGATAAGGCGTACGGTTGAAACGATTGAAAGGGGCGAATGCGAGGGGAACTCGGCAGTTGGATGCAGAGTGGGTGATCGCAGAGAGGAGGGGATTTCAACCTTCGCTCCTGGAAACTGGCGGATAGAGAGACGCAGGTCTCAGGACATCGTGGTCTCAGCTCGGGGGTGGCTAGTGGTAAATCCATTAGGATTCACTACACCTACGGTTGGGTGGAAACGAGCACCCCTCTCAGTGGTTGCTTTCATTGCTGAACTTATTTCTAATAAGTGTTTTTCTTATATTGCATCTTGAATCTATATGTTGTCACGTGTATTCATAGACTTGTGGATTTGTACATATATTCCTGTGTAGTAATGTCTGTGTAGTAATCGTTGATAAGGAATAGATATTAGTTCACAGAACTATGAAATTGTAAAGGATTTGCAGTATGATAGTGTTCGCATAATGTTCGATATGAATGAGTTGATATATGCTTAACACCGAGGAAACTGTGCTCAGTTTACATTGACAAATGAATCTAATCATACCCAGCCATCCTTGGAAAGTTGTCTTCTTTTATCTGCTTCTGGGAACACCCCGGTAGGGACCTCCTCACAGAGACTTCCTCCTTGGAAAGGTTCACTAAGAACCTAGAACAAGAACTCGAACGCACAGGCCTTATTAACCCTGCACGAGGAGGAACGATTCTCTTAAGCTTCCAAGATAGTAGTGTTGTGAGGAGTGACCAGTCCATGGATGAGATCTCGTCGGAGGAACCATAGTCATTCACGACCACTAGATTGACGAAAGTAATGCAAGCGTTACATGCTTTGCCCGCTCTCATCGTGAGCAATGAGAACTTGGGATCGTAAATCCCAAGACCCAAAAGAACGAATCTGGACCGTTAGATCTCAGTTCACGTTTCCCGTCAGCCGTTGGATCCGGAGAAGCTGCGCAGGGGTTAAGCGCAGGGGTGGGTGTGCGAGGAAATGATCTGAGCCATCAGATCTGGAGTATAAATCCCGTAAATCGTTGGATCGGGAAGAGTTGCATGGAGTATAGCCTCTGGCAGGGATACGTGGCAGAGACTCCCGAAGAGCCAAAGATCGGGAATCGGGGTTCCCAGAGACAAGGGATTCGCGCACAAGTAAATCGCGATACGCGATTCTCTGATACAATCAAGACCATCCATCATTTGAGGGACGCATGTCAGTGGATCTAACACAGTCAAAATTCGGCGTATCGGGGATTTCGTGGACACGAAACCTTGGCATTTCGAAACTGCGAAGTCCGAAAACCCGAAACAGCGATAAGATCTGGACCGCACATCGGTGGGACAGGTGTTAGAGATCGAGCGCCATCGGCATTTGACGCATCGGAAAATCGGAGTTCTCGAGGCCACGAGAACCAGGACATCATAAGTCCTGAAACCCCGAGAATCAATCCGGGCCGTCCGTCCGCAAGGACAGGTGGCAAAGGATCAGGTACCTTCGTAGTTTGGTTCATCGGAGTTTTCGATGGTAAGGAAATTGTGCAACAGGAAATCGCGATCCACGATTTCCCGATGAGATCTGATCCGTTCATGACGGGGACACGTGTCAGAAGATCCCGAGGGATCGGGGTTCGGCAACTCGGGATTCTGGATAACAAGAAACTCACGACAGGAGGAATTCCGAAACCTCGAAACGCGACGGTCCCCTAGTCATAGTACTCCAGTGGAGGACAAGTGTCACTCCATGCTATCATAAGGAGTGTGGGCCATAAGGCGCCAGAACATGGGACAAATGTCGGAAGATCAAGCTTGGCCGTGAGTCCATGCCAAATGGCATAGGGGATCAGGGAATCGAAACTTGCGAAGGCTTGTGCATCGCGACAACATAAACCCCGAAACCCCGATGGGTAGCTATAGAGTGGTGGACATATGGTAGCAGGTCACATGAGAATGGAACTAGCCTAGAGGGCTAATGCGTTAGGGACATATCGGGGATCGGAGAATCGCGAGTTCCAAGGGCTCGTGAATTGTGATATTAGAAAACCCGAAACTCCGATAGGAGTTTCCCCGAAAGGAGGTAAGACCACGGTTGTAAAGGTAGTGAACCACAGGCTTGGCCTGGGGAGCTAATGCGTGAGGAGCGCATCGGAATTCTGAGGATCGCGAGTCATAGGGGAGGATGAGTTTAACATTAGAAACCCCGAATCCCGATATTTAACCAGGGGTTGGAATTTCGCAAATGCCGGTTTTCTGGAGATTTCTCACTTGTGGGAGATTAATCCGAAATTTTTAAAAATTATGATAGTGGGTGTGTTACACTTGACCTTCCATATACTGGAAATGTTCTGACTCGGCCCTTTAGTTCCATTTGAAGGCTATAAATGGGCCATATCCAAGCTGTGGAGAAGAGGAGAAAAATTCAACTTTGAGAGAAAAGTTACTCTGGAGAAATTATTCACTTCATATTGAGTCTGCACCCCTTTGTCCTTTTAAGTCTGAACACATTGTTCATCCCCCAAGCTCTTCCCTATGTGATGGAGAACCTCAATTCCTCTCTTATATGAGCTTGCCTTTGGTGGACGATTGAAGTGGTGGAGGCCCAACTGGAAGGGACTTAGTTTCTCGGTTTTGAACATGTCGACATGGAAGTTTGTCATTCATACACTTTTGTTGATTACATTTAATAGAAATACTCTTTTTTCATCCAATTAATGTCTTGCAAATATATGAATTGTTATTCCACGGGCGTATTTGTTAGGAATATTGATGGATTATGTTATTATATGTGTTAACTTTATATATTATCACCATATGCTTGTGTATCTTGGTTGTTGACGACAAGTTGCAAGTGTATTTCTTTGATTCAAGTGCTCAACTGTGGACTTCATCGAATGTCTGGAAGATGTAGGATCTTTATCTTATCTTGCTAGCATGTTTTTTTATATAGCATACTTGAGATTAGAGTTGGTTTCTGCAGTCATTTTCGTTTGTTGTTGTTTACTGCATTCCATAGAGTGATTTTCCTCGTAACAAAATTGGCGACCATACTAGGGAGGGAATCTTCTTTTCGGGGTTTTGGAGTGTTTTTCTCCTTTGATTTTTCTCGCTTATCTTGAGTTTCTTGTCGTCTAGTTGCTTGACAACCTCTGTTCATTTTGAGTCTAAGTTTATTGGCCTTATCCTTAACCTGGCAGTGTTTAAATGCATATACGTGGTGTTTGTCCTGACAGTCGCATACATACGCGGGCTGTCATTTTGTAGGAAGAATATATACGTGGTTTTCTTCTGAACAATCGCATACATCATCCTTGTTTGCTTGATTGCTGAGTTTGATGTTTGTTGGGTAATTTTTTATGGTTTTTGAGTCTTCTTAGGTCTCTGTCATGACTGTTAAGTGCGTGCAGATTGATACGAAACCTTTCTTTGGTTGAATTTTCAGGCGGTTTTTCCTTCTCATCATATTCTTTCATTGGTTGTCCTTGCATCTTGGGTTGGGTGTTTTCTTCTTGATATCCTACTTGGTCTACCTCTTTTACTTACAATAGGATTTATATATCAAGCTGATGTTCAATCCTTGCATTTTCATTCTTTTATATTGAAAATACAAAAAATATACATTTTGCATTGTTGGCATTTTATCTCTTGGGTTCTTATCATTGATCTTAGTACATGAATGGAAAGATTGCATCTTATTTGAAATTGAAAAATTAAATTGAAAATTGCATTTTGAAAGGCTTATCATTTATTAGGAATTGGAGTTAAGACTTTGCATTTTATTCATATTCATTTATTTTACTTGTTGAGTCATAACATCATCAGTTTCACGACCACACTTTTTTGAGTAAGAAAGGCCACTCAAAGTAACGCTGATAAATTTAAAATTGGTTAGAAATGATTTTATTTTTCAGGGTGCACAAACTAGCTTAAGATTTAGAGCCTTGGAATAGTATTTTGTGAGTAAACTTCTCCAAGGCTATTAAAATCAACATATATGTCTGACTAAGGGAGTGGTGAAATCCATTGTATAATTGGTGATGTTAGGAGGCTCCACTCAGACTAGATTTAAGCACGAGGTTGCGCGAAGTTGGTTGAAGAGATATCCCTCTAATACCTTCTTAGTGTCAGATATATTTCTTTGGATCTATTTGTATATGGGGGTCTTGCTAGTACCTTTACCTCTGTGAGAGGCAGTGCTTTCAATATTTCAGGCTTTGTTAACGTTCCCATATGGTAGACCTAACTTACGATTGTTCGCCTGCGTATCGGTTATATCGTGGTGGCTTTAGTTCTTGACATAGGTAGCCACATAGGTTACTTGCAGGGGTTATTCTGCAGGTACCCTGAGTCAGATAAGGGTCGGACATCACACAACATTTATGGAGGATTACCTCTTCGGGGGTATCTGACCAACTAGTTATTAAGCCCACGAGGGCCCTTATAACTGATTTTGATACCTCCGATATTTGAAGGGAGTCTCAGGCCCCTCTTGGGCGAGGCATACTTTAGGGAGGGAGGCTCCTTTCAACCACTTTATCCTGTTTGTGTGCATATTGGCCTTTTTTTTCTATTTTGGCGTGCTCTTTGATTATTAGTGGACCTTAGGATTTTGTATCATGTCATGATTTTTCATTGATATGGTTAGTGGAGTCCCAGTGACTCGCTCAGTTAGCGCCACCCAACCCATGGTCTTTGCTCATTCCATGGGGACGAATCCTTTTGTATTTTCGAGTGGTACGCTGAATCATGATACTCAACCAATACCTTGGGCCTCTAATAATTTTTCTCATGGTATGCCATACATGTCTTTAAATTTTCCATCCTCTGTCTCGTCTCCTTATGTGAATCCTAGTTTTGGGTCTAGGGGCATGATGCCTCCTTATTCTGCCTTTTTGTTTGGTGGGAGTCATATCCCTCAACAAACTCTTATGGTAGGAGGTTGAAATATTCCTTCCTATGGATCCAATCCTAGCTTCACTCTTCCAAGAGCAAGTGCTCAAATGGGAGGTCATTCTACCTATTACATCCCATCCATTTATCCTTCTTCCACTATGTTAGTTCCTATGAACGCTTTTCCCATGGCGGACCTCCATCTTTCCTCTGGCATTTCATTGAGGGGGAGTCAGTTTTATATTATGGGCAATCCTCTTCATGAAGTTCTTTCGTCTGGAGGAAACATATATCCTTACATGAGTAACCCTTTTCATGTCGCTTTCTCTTCACAAGTGTCTTCCTTGGTGTCGATGCCCTTACACTCATTTATGAATCAATTTGGAGGAGGATATTATCCTATCGGATAGGGTGATGGTGTATAATAGAACCATTCTTGGCCCGCAATTTCTCAAAACCAGTCTTTCCCGAAACCTTGGTCTCAAATTCCGCAACCAACCACTGCCACCAGTCCAGTCACTGCAAGTCATACTGGCATTATATCACCAACCTTTGCTAGTCATGTTGGAGATAGGTCAACAACCTATGCAAGTCATATTGAATACCAACAACCAGCCACTTCATGTCATGTTGGGGGCACAACTCTAGCCACTACTAGTCACACTGTACATCCATCACCAACCTCTGCTAGTCATGTTGGGGATTCATCACCAACCTCTTCTAGTCATGTTGGGGGTTCATCATAAGCCTATGCTAGTCATGTTGAAGGTTCATCACCAACCTATGCTAGTCATGTTGGGCATTCATCACCAACCTCTGAAAGTCATGTTGGATATTTTCTACTAGCCTCTATAAATCATGTTGGGAGCATGTCACCAGCCACTGCAATTCATGCTGGAGGCATTCATATGATTGGGAAGCCTAGACATATAATACGCAAGCCCAATTTCCTTTATAGGATTTGCAAAGGAGATCACCTTACTCATTTGTGCACTACTACTGTTGTGGTACAAGAAGTGTGGTCCTTGCCTAGGGGCCCTTCGGGTTCTGAGTCGTATTTGGTTTCCCAACATTCTAATCCTTCTTTGGTTGATATAGCGGTCATGCCGATGTAATCTTCAACCGACACCACTCCTCTTTTTGGGGGTGATGCATCTCTTGACCTTGTTGTCTCGCATCATATTCAACCAATGGTTGAAGAAGTGGTCATGTCGATGCAATCTTCAATCAATCCTTCTCTTCTCTTGGAGAGTGACAAGTCTAAGGAAGTGACATTGCCGATGCAATCTTTGGTCAATCCCACTCTTCTTTTGGGGGGTGATGAGTCTTTCAACCGTGTCCTTAGAATTTTTAGTTCTGTACCTTCTGCACAAGGCAGCATTCCACTCTCTTCGAGTACACTCCCTCCAAGTCCTAGGGTGGTTTCCTTTGATTGGAATGATCTTGTAGAGAATCGACTTCCTTCTTCTACACCCTTCCATATAAGGGGCATTATTCGATATATTGTAGATAAGGTAACCACTACAAGTATTTTATCCTCCTCGACTTGGAAAGATTTGGGTTTTCCCAAGCTTGTGTCATCTCTCTGTGAGTTACTGAATTTCGATATAAGTCCTACACAGGAGCCCTAGCCTCCCCCATGATATGTTGCTTAGAACAACATTCTCGAGTCTTGTTTAGGATCTTTTTTGACTCTCTCAAAAGCGAAAAGATTGTCGAATGAACTTGTCTCTTTCACACTCATTAATTGGATTTGAAAGGATGTCTATTTGGTGTAATTTTAACCCTTTTTTTGAACCAAGTAGGCTAATTTTGAAAAAGGAACACTCTAGTCACTAGTGGATAGAAGAGTTCTCCTGGGTATTGTGTTATAATTTTTCGGACCTAGGGGACTAAACTTACGAAAAAGGACATTCTTTGGAGTTGAGTTTTAATTGCATTCCATTATCCTGCTTGCAATATTGAGCCTATTGTTGGTTCTCACTTTCTCTCTATGATCCTATTACCTTAGCAATTTTCATCACTAGCCAAACAGAGCCTTCTTTATATCCTTTGTAGCTTGACACCTTGTACCCTAAGAGGAAACATTCCCCCGAGTGTCCATATAATGCATTCACCTTCTTGCATTAATCATAGGTATGTTCTACTGCTGAAACCACTTGCTTACTCATGACACTCATTTCCTCCTCTGTATCATAGGATTCATTTGTCTATAAAAAAACAAAAAAAAGACGAGCTTTAAAAGAATATTATCTCATGTTGGCAACAATCGTGTCTCCTTTGAACAAAGCACAAACTTTTGAGTCCACTTGTCATCCAAAGTTTGGGTTTAGCATGACCTTAGGAATCTGAGCTCATTAATTAGAGTCTACTCCTCTGACTGGTTACTCTTCCATTCCATATGGAGAGTTTGATTGGTGCCTCCTACATCACAAAGTTTCATCATTGATTCTATACTGCCAGAGTCCTCCATATGTCTCGTGCTCTTGTTCAAATGATGTTTATAAACCTGTGTCGTCCATTTCTCAAAAATCTTGAATTTTCATGTCGTCCATACCCTCAATACATCTCAGAGTTACATGAACTTGTAGTCCTACCATGCACCCTGGTCCTACTTGAACCCAGCAGTTGACATTTCCTCATTGGTCGTTGATTGGGGGGTTTCCCTTGTGTTCAATGGAAAGAAATCTATTCAGACATTGGGATTTTTGTAGTGTCTTGGATGCCATTAGCCTTATTGGTGGTTTCCTCACCTTTGTCGGCAGTTTTCATTAATGGCTTCTATTCAGAGGGTCTTTTTCGTGCACTGCTTTCATCTGGTGCATACGAAAGATGCACATGGTCATTGGTTCATGAACATGTTCTTCATCTGAGTTCCTCCAAATCATCAAGATACTGCTTTATACCTCGTGTTGACTAATGAGATATTCCTTGATTCTCTCACTTCAGCGGGTCTCCTTCCATCGACTTCATTCCATCTATTTTGGAAACGGGACCTAGTGTCCTATGAGTACCTAGAGGCTTGCAATCATCACCGGTAGGTTCTCTCGCCATCGAGAGTTGGGAATACATCAATGTCTCTTGATCGATGGATTCTTCAAGTGCTCGACCTCAACTCCTTTATTTACACTTGTAAGAATGTACTCGGTGCCTTGATACCTACTTTCATCATTGGTAGGTTGTCTCGCATTTGTTAATGGTATACCTTAATGATCGGTAATCAAATGAAGTCTCATTGTGTTCGACCTCGACTCCTTTATTCACATGATGTAGACTTGCACCTTTGGTGGATCAAGTAGAATACTTGAAGACATCAGTTCATAGTCGCATCTTTCCTCAGTTTTTGCTATCATTCATTGGACCAGTACCTATATGAATTCAGTGATCGTGGGAGATCAAATTGTACTTCATTGTATACAGATATCTTCAGACTAATTTTGAGACTGGTTTTCACTAGGCCTTGTTCATGACTATGACAGCCTATGGAATGTATCTACCTTTGTATTGCCTATTCATGGCCATGAACAACTGTTTGGTATATTTCCACATGGATCTGCAGTGTAATTCAAATTGGCAGCCATGTGCACAAAGTAATTATGGATTGTAATATTCTTATGAACAACTAGTTCGTCCAGCTGGGTCTCCATTACTCCACTTATAGGAATTATAATATATTTCAGCCATCATAGATACTCTTCTAACCTCACACATTAGGGGGCATCTATTATAGCAAGATTTTCCTCACCCCATGAAAACTTTCTCAGAAGGCCTTTTACATTTCCCTATGCAGACTTGAAGTACCCTTTTTGCAATTCCCAGAGCTAAAAACATATTTTTCCACATATATGCGCCCTAATAGCTATACAGCATGCATATTTGCAGGTTGCACCATTACAGCCAGTGTACATCGGGTTTTGTGCTCAAAATTAAAAAATGGTGTCATTTTTCCATGTCATGTCACGAGATCCATTATCCTTAACCTTCCATATACTGGAAACGTTCTGACTCAGCCCTTCAGTTCCATTTGAAGGCTATAAATGGGCCATATCCAAGTTGTGGAGAAGAGGAGAAGAATTCAACTTTGAGAGGAAAGTTACTCTGGAGAAATTATTCACTTCATATTGAGTCTGCATCCCTTTGTCCTTTTAAATCTAAACACATTGTTCATCCCCCAAGCTCTTCCCTATGTGATGGAGAACCCCATTGTCTCTCTTATATGAACTTGCCTTTGATGGAAGATTGAAGTGGTGGAGGCCCAGCTAGAAGGGACTTAGTTTCTCGGTTCCAGATGTGTCGACTCGGAAGTTTATCATTCATACACTTATGTTGATTACATTTAATAGAAATACTCTTTTCTCATTCAATTAATGTCTTGCAAATATATGAATTGTTATTCCATGGGCGTATTTGTTATGAATATTGATGGATTATGATATTATATGTCCTAACTTTATATATTATCACCATATGCTTGTGTATCTTGGTTGTTGAGGACAAGTTGCAGGTGTATTTCCTTGATTCAAGTGCTCAAAAGTGGACTTCATTGAATGTCTGGATGAGGTAGGCTCTTTATCTTGTCTTTCTAGCATATTTGTTTATATAGCATACTTGATATTAGAGTTGGTTTCTGCACACAAGAATTATCCAAAATATTTGGAATATAGCAGTCAAATCCATATGGACAAATATATATGTAATAAGAATGAATAATAAGATAATATAAGATAAGATGATTACAATTGAGAGTGAGGTCCAGCTTATATACCCACGCAAGGGTGCCCTTTACAAACATTGCATTGGTTAACGTG
>ML803070.1:75402-92951 GCA_009831015.1 Picea engelmannii
GGGCTACGTCCACCAGAGAAATTGCTAGGTCCTTCCTTTATTATTATCCAGCAAATGAAGGGATACAACCTACAACAAAACCCGTTGTAACTTCCTCTTCTTTCTCTCACAATCTCCTCTCTCAAAATACAATATTCACCATCAACCATAGCCGCAATACATTTCCGTCATAAAAGAGGGTTTCCTTCTAGGGAAAAAAACCCTAACATAATCTCTATCGTTAGATCTGCGACCTTATAATGAACGGTCCAAATTTACAATGAAATTACAATATAATTTTACAAGGCAATTTTTGCTTCGGGGGCTTCGCCCCCGAACCCTCACCAGGGGGATAGCCCCCCCGAACCCCGCAGAGGGGGCACCCCCCCTCTGCACTCCCCCTTGTGGAAGAGTGTACATACATTTGGGGTGTAAATACTTCATGTGGTATAAACACGGCTAAAAGTAAAAGACCTCTAAATCAGGAAGATAATCAGGCTCCACAACCAACAATCCAATTATACATAATTGCATAAGGAAGGTATGACAGGGTCATGCTGTATCATTTCAGGCTAATGGATCACTTTACAGGGAAGACACCATTAAATCTGCCATTCTATTTTCACAAAAGTCTTACTAAGATGTGCAACAGAGTTTGGGATGAACCAGACATCATTCAGAATACCCTTTTTCATTTTGGTTTGATAAAGATGATCATTGTAGAAGAATTAAAGAAGAAAGAAAGGACATGGGAACACTTTGTATTCTGGGAAGGTTTTGAGTTACAATCTCAACCTGATAAAGGTAAGAAGAAAGAAGGTAAGAAATCATTGACTCCTCAAAGCAGTTTGAAAAGGAGGAGAGCCATCACTCCTGAACCATCAGCAGAACTAGGATCCAGTTCAAAAGCCAAAAAATAAAAGAAAAAGATGGATTTTGATGAAGACACAGAGTAGGATGCACCAAAGAAGACAAATTTTCTAAATTTGCCATATTCAGATTCAGATGAAGAACCAGAAAAACAAGAAGTCATTGTTGATGAAAATATAGAATTTTCCATGAAGCAAGCATAAACATAAACAAATTAAACCGGCGAGATCTATTGCCGCATATCGATGTTCGGGTTGCCAAGTAAATACACATTTCTTTCTGGTTAAGAATTTGGGGATTTCAGCACTGTAACATTCTTCAAACCACAGTATAACCTCGCAGTTCACCATTATTTGAGACCTATTCCATTAGATTCATCTCTTCTCCCTTATCAAATTCATCCATATCATTTTTCTTCAAAAAAAATTTGATCCCGTCCGCTCCCTTTTCAGTTCACCTATCCTCATGGCCCATACCCATAGCCAAGAACTGGAGTCTCGCTTCAACACCTTTCAATATAGTTTCCTTGAGACCCAACAAGAAGTGCAACAACTTAGTGCTACTATTGCCTCCCGTGATACATCCATCAATACCACCATAAATGCATCTGTCAATGCAGCCGTGCAGTCTGCAATGACGAAAGTTAAACACGAACTGACCACCCAGCTGGAATCTGTCTTTGCGTCACTCTGCACCAAACTCAATATCCCTACCGATGACTCTTTTCCTGATGCACATATGAATATTGAAGGTGAAACTTCTTCCCATTCCTTTCAGCCCCATCACTTTCAATGGGACATATGCCTTCCACGGGTGGATGTAACAAAATTAGATGGCTCAGACCCCACTGGTTGGGTCACCCAAATGGAACGTTATTTCTCTCTCTACAACATTATAGATGACTTGGCCAAACTCTGGTATGGTGTTCTCCATCTAGATCAAGAACGCTGGCAATGGTGGCAATGGAGAAAAACTTCTCGTCAAGGGTATATTGCTTGGACCCAATTTGTGACGAATCTTTATGAAGGCTTTGACATTGACACCAACCATTTGGGTCGTTTGACAAAATTGAAGCAATCAGGCACAGTAGAAGAATTCATAGCTGCATTGAGCGTCTGACTTTCTGAACAGAGGGCATGACTTATGCTTTCTTTCGAGAGTGTTTTATCAGTGGCCTCAAGGAGGAGATTTGGGCCCATGTCCTCATGGCTCGACCTACGACTTGGGTGGAGGCTACTAAAAAAGCTAAAGAAGCACAACAAATTGTTTCCTCTAAAAACTGTAAGCCTTCCTTTATCCCTCGCCCTAAACCAGTAAACCCCACTACTCCCTCCGCCCCATTAAAGATCCAAAAATTAACCAGGGCTGAAATGGTTGAACGCCAACTCAAAGGCCTTTGTTATAATTGTGATGACAAATATTTCCCAAGCCAAAAATGTAAGGAGAAAAAGATTTTTATGGCCATCTCTAAGGATATTCCAGAAGAGGATGTTGACACTCCCCTTGTGCCCGAGTCACCAGAAATCATTGACATAAACCCTTCCTCTGACCCTCCCGAAGTGGAACCGATCATTTCCCTCAATGCTCTCACTAGCTTCTCTGCCCCCCAAACCCTCAAGTTAATCAGTTTAATCAAGCACCGAAAGGTCATCATTTTGGTTGAAAGTGGCAACACCCACAATTTTATTGATCGCCACATTTCCCAAGAAACCCATTGCTACATCCATGCTATCAACAATTTCCAAATCATGATTGCCAATGGTGGTTCTATAAAATGTAGTGGGCCCTGTGAAAATGTGTGTCTCCAAATCAGTGAGTACCACCTAAAATCCCATATGTTTGCAATTGACATGGGTGGTTGCGACATTGTGTTGGGTGCAGACTAGCTAAGGACTTTAGGTCCCATTCTCATGGATTTTCAGAACTTAACCATGCAATTCGACCAAGGAGGCCACCAATATAAACTCCAAGGCATCACTGTTGGTTCACCTGAGGCCATCATTTCTCATCGCATGGAAAAGCTGCTCAAAAAAGGTCATTCTGGTGTCATTTCCCAACTCCACGCCATACAAGCCACAGAGACACCCCTAGTGCCCCAAGACCTCCAAGCCCTCCTTTCTAAACATCAAATGGTATTTTCCACTCCCCAAGGACTCCCTCCTTCCTGCAGAATTCATGATCATTCCATTCCCCTTGTCCTAGGAAGCCTTCCCCCCAATATCCGTCCATATCGCCATCCCTTTGCACAAAAAAATGAAATTGAAAAAATGGTCCAGGAACTCCTTACTATCGGCGTCATCCGTCCTAGTACGAGCCCTTACTCGTCTCCGGTCATAATGGTACTAAAGAAAGAAGGTTCTTGGAGAATGTGTCATGACTTCTGTGCTCTCAACAAACTGACCATCAAAGACAAATTTCCCATTCCTGTCATTGATGACCTCTTGGATGAATTGAGTGGAGCCCAATTCTTTACCAAACTTGATCTTCGCTCGGGCTATCACCAGATACGTATGAAAGATGCCAACATTCCCAAGACCGCCTTTCACACTCATAAGGGCCACTATGAGTTTTTGGTCATGCCCTTTGGTTTGTGTAACGCCCCCTCCACCTTCCAGAGCCTCATGAACCATGTCCTCCACCCTTTTCTCCATCATTTTGTCTTAGTTTTCTTTGATGATATCCTCATCTATAGAAAAACCTGGACAGACCATCTTACTCATGTGGATCAAGTTCTCCGCCTACTCTCTCAGCACCAACTTTTCCTGAAACAGTCCAAATGTGATTTTGGTGCATCAGAAGTAGAATACTTGGGTCATCTGGTGGGAAAGGATGGCGTCAGGGTGGACCTGAAAAAGATTGAAGCTATGCAAGACTGGCCGCACCCAAAGACTCTCAAAAGATTGCGTGGATTTTTGGGCCTCATAGGGTATTTTCGCAAGTTCGTTAAGAACTACGGAAAGATTGCTGCACCTCTCATGGCTCTCCTCAAAAATAACTCTTTCACTTGGACTCCAGCAGCTACTCAAGCTTTTGAAACCTTGAAGATGGCCATGTGCACCACTCCAGTTCTGGCCCTTCCCGACTTCACAAAGACCTTTGTGTTGGAATGTGATGCCTCAGGGAAAGGACTCAGCACTGTCCTTATGCAAGAGGGTCGACCTTTGGCCTTCACTAGCAAGCAACTGTCTGAAAGGAATCTGGGCAAACCCATTTATGAAAAATAAATGTTGGCGATTCTGCATGCCATTGAGTTGTGGCGTCCTTATCTCTTGGGGCAACGCTTCCAAATTAAGACCAACCATCAAAGCCTCAAGTACTTTCTGGAACAACGCATTTCCTCCCAGGAGAAACAAAAATGGGTGACTAAGCTCTTTGGATATGATTATGACATCATTTACAAGAAGGGAAAAGACAATGTCGTGGCGGATGCACTATCCCGGAAATATGAAGACGAAGGATCCCTTTTTTCTCTTTCCTTCATTGTACCCGATTGGCTCCAAGTTATGTGCCAGGAATGGCTTCAAGATCCAAAAAGTTCACATCTAATCCAACAACTACAGAACAACGCTCTAGCTCCCCCAGGGTACTCCTGGCTCCAAGATGAGCTTCGATACAAAGGCCGCTTGTTATTAAGTAACCAATCCAAGCTCAAATCCACGGTACTTTCTGAGCTTCATACTACACCCACAGCGGGGCACTTAGGGTTCACCAAAACATATGACCGAGTCAAACGTTCTTTTTTTTGGGATGGTATGAAACAGGACATCCATAAGTTTGTCGCTGAATGTGAGGTGTGTCAACACAACAAGGGTGAAACAGTCAAATCTCCAGGCACCCTCCAACCGCTTTTGATTCCCCTTTCTATTTGGAAGGATGTCTCTATGGACTTTATTACAGGATTACCCAAATTGGGGAATAAATCAGTCATAATGGTGGTGGTGGATCGCCTTTCCAGGTATGCTCATTTTTGCGCTCTGTTATCTCCTCAAATAAATTGGTGGAAATTTTTCTTTTGAGGTGATAGGTTGTGGTCCAAATTTTATTCCTAATTTTTTGTAGGTAGGTTAGAGAGTCTATTTTCTGTAAATAAGCTCAAAATAAATTTTTGATTTGGTTTGGTCAAGCAAAAGTCAGAATCTCAGGTTTCGGTGGTTTAGGCTAGCTTGAAACGCGCTCATTAACCACCGAAAGCCTTTGTTCCCGGTAGTTAAGAGGGAAAAGCAAAAATGCGGTTAACCACCGAAAACATTTCAACGGGAAAAATGGAAAGCCCATGATTTCGCACGAGCCAGCTATCAGTTGGCGCAATGATGGAAACGTAACTGCCGAAATCTCATGAAGGTGGAAGGTATGCACATTCTAATTGTATCTATCTAAAAATTTGAGTTCCTGTTGTCCCTTCAACCGCATTTGTCTTTTCAAAATGAAGACACGACGATGATACATAAATTCATGCATGTTGTCATGAAGCCTCCCTCCATTTCCAGTCATGAGTAGACAATCTACGATGATCCCGTTAAATCCCTCATTTAATCCTCATTCATTATCAATTTGAATTCCAGAGTTATTGAGATAATCGTGAGTCCGTGATTTCATCAATCAAACGCGTTTCCAGAGATCATAATCCCATTTCCCATGGTGATCGTCAAGCACCATTAGAGTCCAACAAATTGCTCTCAATCCAATTAAGCCAAGTCGATTTATCAAGCAAGTTCAAAACCCATCTTGTTTTAGTTTAAATGAATATACCACCGAAAATCGAAAATTTCGGCATGCTCTCAGTCAATTTGTTGCCTAAACTTGGTTAGTGTTTGAGCTTGATGATCTGAACTCTGTGTCACCTTGTCTCGTTTGCTCTTCCATGAGTCATACTCTCTGTCATCCTAAATCCTAGAGTCTTTTTCTCCCTGGCACTCAGTTTTCCATAATCGCGGGTACAGTCAGCATTGACTAATGTCGAAAGCAGGGCTTGTTCTGTGGTCTGAAGTGGATGGATTTTGGTACCTAGAAGCTCACCCGGACGTGGCAGAATTCTTCAAACAGGCTGGGGTATTTTCATATTGTGAAAAATTAACCAATTTTCATCAACAAGTGGCCGAGTCTTTTTCCATTTCTTATGATGGGAGGTCTTCTAAAATAGGAAAGGAGGAGTTTATCATTGATGAAGCTGACATTGCTGAGTGTACAGGTTTACCTAGGTCAGGAGGCTGTTGGTTCAAGTCTACCATACCTTCAAACATCGAATTTAGGTCATACCTACTGCATGTACACAAAGATTTGATCTGGAAAAAGGATATTCCAATGTCTTACTTGGAATCAAAGTGGCAGTCCTTGTTGAAAGCAATATTTGTTTACATAACATGTGAAGGGTGGTACAATAGAGTGATGTTCTATCACTTTAGGATTTTAAACCATTTTACAGGCAGAGATCCAATTAATCTACCATTTTACTTGCACAAATCCCTCACGAAAATGTCTAAACAGTTCAAGGCCAAGCCCACTAAGGTGGCAAGTAGATTGTCTCATCAAGGACTCATTACTCTTATTGTCAAAGAGTCATTGAAGAAAAGGCAGGTAGATTGGAACTATTTCCTCGTCTGGAATGAATTCCAGACTGATTGGCAACAACAGGAGAAGGGTACAAAGGCTGCCACTAAGAAGACTATTACTCCCAAAATCAATCATAGAAAAAGGAAGGGTATCTCACCACCAAGAGATCCGATAGAATCATCCTCTGTTAAGAAGAAAAGAATCAAAAGAAAACTACAGTTTGACGGTGAGCAGTCCAAGGACCCTACTACAGGAAGTAACCCTTTAAACCTACCCTATAGTGATTCAGAACCAGAACAAGAGTTAGCAAAGACACAGGGTAATGTACAGGCTGAACAAGGTGTAGACTATTGTTCCAATTTACCTTCACCAACTCCTCTAGAGGCACACAGTCCACCAATGGCAAAAGCCTCTTCAAGTAAGCCTAAAGCAGCTAGGTCATGGAAAATCAACAAACTCCTGCAACAAGTCTATGAAATGGAAGTCTTAGAAAGAGTTATTAAAAAAGCTAATATAGACTTGACTGAAAGAAATGCAGAGATTTTCAAAATAAACCAAACCCTCAAAGAGAAGCATGACAAGATCAAAGACAGGAACAGGGTATTGATCAGGGAGAACATGAAGCTGTATAGACAGCTTAGTATTCTGAAGTTGAAGTTAAAAGAGTTTCAATCACCAACACAGGAGAAAACTGGTTTGGAAACTCTAGCTAACTTAGCTACAACCATGGTAGACACACCAGAGCCTTCCACACAACCATTTGAAGTTCGCAGATCTGCACAAGCGAGGGCTGCCTCGTCCAAAAAACCTTGAACATCAAAAAAGGATTCAAGGTAATCATTTTTGCAAATTTTGAAGTTTTCTCAAAGTTGAAGTTTCGACTGTTTAGGAGAACAGGACGACTGTTCATTAACCACTGAAAACAGAGCTTTCGGTAGATAATCCACTCAAGAGATTTCTAGGTTAACCACCGAAAGCCTGTCACTTCCAGAATGATCGCGTTTTTGCACAGATCAAAGTTTTTTGAGTTGGAATGGTTTGAAACCTCTTAGAATGGTCATTTGATGAATTGTCAAGACAGATCCAATAGCTATTTTTGATAGATTATGGAAAGAACAGGTGTTTCAAAAATTTTTGGTATCTTTGACAAAGGCAGAAAATCAGGATGCTTACTCACATCAACAGATTCGAATTTGTATCTCTTGAAGAGTCACCATTCAGCCTTGGAAGGCTATCCTGCACTGCACCATTACTCAACAAGAGATGAAGACCATGAAATCTGGGATTGACCTCATTTTTCGGGATCATTCCACATCTTTTGCAAACTAAATTTTGACTTTCTATCTTTAGCATATTTGATCCATGCTCTTAGGATCTCAAAACTGCATTATAAAGCTATAAAGCTAAAGGTAGAATAGGAACTAAAAGTTCGACTTTGGAGACTTTTTCATAATATGTACTCAAACTTCTCATTTTCATATTAAGTAATACAAGCTTCTTTTGCCATAACTTGTTCAAATTTCATCTTCTTATCTATTATGTACTTGCACCTAGATATTTTATTCATGTTGTTATGCTTGTTTATGCCCGATAAATGTCATCTTATCATTGCATTCATAAGTTAAACTTTGCAAGTATTCCTGTGATTATTGTAATTGGCCATTCATATATGCTTTATATGTGATTCTGTTGATATAATAGTTATTTCTCCATACATCCCTTTATTTGTAAACTCTCTGAACATTTGTGGTTGAAAGCCTTGTCCATCTAAATGTGTTTATGCATGATTTGAGTGAGAAATGATTCATTCCTCCAACTTGATCCAAACCCACACTTATTATTAAGAAAACAGTTACCAAAATATTAAGTTACCAGGCATCTTTGACTTACAGCCTAGGAGAGTTTCCTGGAGTGATAACACGCTCTTCACCACCCATTTATTGCATCCACGGTGGCTCAAATTTTCATGGACCAGGTATTGAATCTTCATGGCATGTTGCACTCTATTGTTTTTTATCTTGACCCAACTTTCACAAGCAACTTTTGGAAAGAACTGTTTAAGCTACAAGGCACACATTTGCATCTCAGCTCAGCTTATCATCCCCAGATGGATGGTCAAATGGAAGTTGTCAACAAGTGTTTGGAAACTTATCTGAGGTGCTTTGCCTCTGAAAAAGAACACCAGTGGGCTCAATGGTTACCCCTCGCCGAATGGTGATACAACACTACATACGATATAGCCACTCGCATGACTCCTTTTGAAGTGGTATATGGACAAAATCCACCTTCAGTTCTCTCATACTTACCGGGTACCTTGAAGGTCTAGGCGGTTGACCAAACACTTACAATCCGAGAGGATATCCTTCGTACCCTTAAAGAGAACTTGGTCATGGAACATAATAGAATGAAGCAGCAAGCAGATCAAGGTCGCTCCGAATGTCAATTTGTAGAAGGGGATCAGGTGTTTCTGAGACTGCAACCATACAAGCAAACTTCCCTCAAGGACGAGCATTGTCAGAAGCTAGCACCCAAATTTTATGGCCCTTACACAGTTCTCAAGCATGTGGGACAAGTCGCATATCAATTAGCTTTGTCCAGTCAGTCAAAGCTACATCTTATTTTTCATGTTTCATGCTTGAAGAAGGTGATTGGAACCAAGTGCCAAATTCAAACCAACCTTCCAAAGTTAGCTGAAGAAGGATCCATTTGGCAACAGCCAGAAGCAGTTTTGGACCAGCATGAGCGTCGCCTGCGTCAGAGAACCATCAAGNTAGTATAGTGGAAAGATATGACTCCAGCAGATGCCACTTGGGAACCAGCTACCATTCTGCAGCAGTTTCCACATCTCAAGCCTTGAGGACAAGGTTGTTTTTAAGGGGGTGGACATGTTAAGGTCCCAACCCACACATAGGTAGATCAATGTATTCGAATGTAATAAAGGTCAATATTAATAAGGCCTTTCAATAAAATAGAATAAGGCGGATGTAAGAAGACCTAATAGAAGCTTCTGCTTCTAGAAGGATCGTCCTCTAGATGCTTCTCTTAATAGACATATTTAGTATTAATAAGGGTTGAGGGTATGAAAACCCTAGCTTGGATATTATTGTAACAGAGCACTGCTCGATTGGAGGTTGCCCCCTCGAAGAGGCCTGTGAACATTGCTTTCTGAATCAAAGTGCTATTTCTATTGTTGTTCTTTTATCATTTCTGTGTTATTGTGGAGATTATGCTGGATATTTTACTGTTATTTTGCCATTTCTAGCATTTTATTTCTGTTCTGCATATTTTATATATCTGGTATCTTGCAAGATGTAAGTTGATAAGTGATATATGAATGTTGTGTTGTTCTCCCATTAGATCCACTTGATATTCCCTTTGGTTGTACATCTCTATCTTACAACCCCCCCATAGCTGCTTTGAGTGAGACAGCATCTGCCTCGCAGGTGTTGCCGAAAGGGCCAGTAGTTAGGGCTTGTTGGTGTGCTCTTGGAGTTGAACCCTGGGTATTCCCCTGTGCCAATAGTATACCCAGAGGGTGTTTCCATGTTTGAGTTACACTTGCACCTGTAAGTTTATCTAGTGTTGGTTGGCATAATTGTTCTTCCTGTCATTCTCTCGATTGCTTGATTTTTCTTTAGGGACTTTGTAGCATGTGCTCTGTGTTACTCCCTAGTTTTACCTTAGAGTCTCAGTTGATCATTTCACAAGGTGGAAGATCAAAATATTCACCATTTGCATAGGCTCCAGGTCTTTCTGCTGGTAAATTTGGAGCCACCTCCACCACCGCTGAGGCAAAGGATCGATCAAGAGGTTTTTTTCGAAGCGATCGGGTCACAAGAAATTTTTCCTGAGCCTATTCCTACAGAATATACACTTGCACCGGAGGAGACTATCATTTTCAACCTCAAAGCTAAAGGCTTCAATCACGCAAACCCTATGATCACTGATCTCTCAGTGCAAATCCTTGTTCATATAGTCCCTCTTGACGTGACTACTCTTGATTGTCATCTCGTTAGGAGATTGGGGATGGAAGCAAATAATTCTACTACCAGGAGTCCTCATACTCCCATCCCATTCACTTTTGGAGGGGGTGTCATGCCTCCTCCCCCACCTTCACCTTAAAGGATTACCTCTATCCAGACACCTACAAATTATGGCAGTGGCACAATCTCTATGATGACTTCTACCACTACTCCTACTTCCACCATACAGAACACATCTAGCACTCCTTTTTCATATGGGATATCGGGTTTCGACACAAGATCGACTTTAACCTACTCCAGTTTATAGACTATTGGTATGGGGGAAGGGAGTTCTAATTATCCCTTGCAAGAATCCTTCTGGGGAACCTCTGCTCTGTTTAATGCAATCCTTTAGAGTGGGGGTCATATTCCCCCTCCGTCCCCCTCGCTCGGAGGTGCTTTTCAACAACCATCTGGCCGTAATTCTTGTCCCAACTTGTTTAGTGGAGGGATTCATGGGTCTCAATCCTATATGACTCTTGTTGGTTCTATGCCTTTATGTTTGTTTGGTTCTTTCAGAAATAACACTTTCTCGCCATCCGCATGTTCGTTAGGGGGAAACCCCTTCTTCAATCAACCATACCCCATGCAAGGCTTTGTTCCTTCATAGGGAATGATGACAGGAGCCTTCATCTCTCAAGGTCTTGGAAATCCCTTGTAGGTTTCTCAACCCCTCCCACGCTCACTGGAACCCCGGGCAAGGTTCAATACCTATGCCAAGAGGATCGGTTGGGGGTAACCCCAACCAAGGTTTTTGGAATACCATGCAGGGAGAAATCCCTACCCAGGGTATGTCATTTAATTATTCGAATCCATTGATGATGCAAACTAACACACAAACCCATTATATTGGCCAAGGACAACCTAGTTTTTACTAGAACTCTGGTCAACAGGAAAAAAAATCCTAGCAACCTAGTGTCAACCAAAATCCAGGTTCCTCTTTTCCTTTAAATCGGTCGCAACCTAGGTTACCTTTTCTAGAAACTCTTCATTTGCAAGACTTGTCAAGTTTGTTGAATAATCCTATCTATCATGATCCACATTTTCCTCCTATCCCAACTAAGTTTCCCCTAGACATACGAAAATTTGAAGGCAAGCCTGGAGAAGATCCAGGCGATCATGTTACAATGTTTCACTTGTGGTGATCCTCCAACTCGTTGAATGATGACTCTATCAATTTGTTATTGTTTCAATGCACTCTCATAGGGTGTGTTGCGAAGTGGTATATTGAGATCGATGGCTTGAAATATTCTTACTTTAATGATATGACAATGGTCTTCTTAAACCATTTTTAGCTACTGGTGAGATACGATGCTGGCACAAAGTTTTTGGAAAATTTCGAGCAAACTAAGGCCATCCATATCTCTGATCATATTCAAGAATGGAATCTCTGCAAGAGATTGATTAAAGTGAAGGTCCCTCCTGCATTTCTACTCAAGTGGTTCCTCAAGTCTTTGGTACCTTGTATTTCCAAAGACATCGTGACTTCCAGAGTATTTTTTGAGGAAAAGGCTATAATGAGAGCTCAACAACTGGAATTGATTTATTCTCAATCTAGCATGTTGTATGAGATTCTTCCAGATGCACCGTGGTCAACCTTTGACCAAACGAAATCAAAGCCTAGGCCTCATGTCAATGGTGTCATAGGCTCAGCACAAAGCAAGCCCATAGATAAGTTGTCTAACCAATTGCAATAGTTATTGCTACAATAGATTGTCGCGAGCTAGAGTCCTAGTACGATTTCCCCCACAACCCAAATGTCAGAAGTACAAAGTCTATAGATGACAAGCCCCAAAGGTAACCAGCAACCCGAGGGAAAAATAAAGGCCAAGGGAAAGAATGGAAAGGGGGGTAATGAAAAAAATGTTTCTAACAATGTTGGTGAGGGTAAAAACAAGAATAAGAAGGTTAAGTTCCCATGTAATCTTTGCACAGATGATCACCTAACTCATCAGTGCCCTCAGATGGAGGAAGCCCAAAATTTGTTGGCATAGAAACAACTTTCTATATTAACTAACCCCTTCCCTCAGGGGCATAATTTGACACAGACTTCTTCATCCATGAACATGTCTGGGGGTAATCAGGGTGCCCCCAAAATTAATGCTAGCACTAGAACCACAAACGTGCACATGATGAGATCGGATGCTCATATTTAGACCACGGATCATAATTATGGAATGCATGAATCTGCTAAGAACAGAAACCCATTGCCTCCTCTTCACATTGAGAAAAAAATGGGAGAAAATATGACTCGCATCCCCAAAGGTGCATTTATGAAAGCTTCTCATAATCCAAATGCAAGGGCTTCCCAGAAATACTCCATCGTTGAGAATCTGGCACAAACCCCTTGTGCAATGTCTTCACTAGAGGTCCTCGGAGTTTCCCTTCTTAGAGAAAAGCGTTATTATACGTCTTAGGTGTTGTTGAGACAGCTAACTCAAGATCTATTGTCTTTGACACTTCCAATATTAAACCTCATTTTACTTTCCACGTCGCCTTCCAAATAGTATTGGTTTACGTCGTGAAATCGTTGACATGGAATATTTTTTACATAATGGTAGATGACGGTGCATCTACTTGTGTTATTTCATTGGCATGTTGGAAGGCTATTGGTCAACCTGAGTTGTCTCCATCTCCTATGTTGTTAATTGTGTTTGACGATCATTCTTTTATACTGCATGGCATAATCCCCTCCTTCCCCATGTAGTTGGAGGGAAAAACTATGTGTGTCGAGGTCGAAGTAGTCGATGCACCTCTCGACTATAACCTTTTGTTGGGTCGAAGTTGGACTTACGCAATGACAATGATTGTATCCTCCATTTTTTCTGTTTTATGCTTTCCTCATGAGGGTAGGATAGTAATCATTGATCAGTTGTCTTTCTCTCATCCTAACCCTTCATCGAGGGCATCCACAGTCCCGATGATCGATAACCCACAATAAGGTACCATCAATCTAGGTGTTGGATTGTTTCCATATTTGATGGGCACTTTCAAATTTCCACCACCTTCAAATGATGTTAAGTTTGTTTCAACTGTCCCTGATCAGCCCAAGGTTGTGATTCTCCAAGTAGCTTCGTTTCAAACAAATTATTTCTACAATCCATGGAATTTACCTTTCCTGGCATGGCGATGCCCCTATCCGCAACTAAGGTTGTGTACAACATTGTTTAGAAAACCTCGGCCAACTCTGATCCAACTTCCCCTCAAGAGATAGATCTTGTTCTAGAGCCTATTTGGGCTCAAGAGTCTCTTACCTCTCATGATCCTTTGGACTTGGTATTTCCCTCCAACAATGAGATTTTAGAGGCAATGGCTAATCTAGACAGACCTTGGGATGATCTTCATCATAGATCTTACCTTTTACCCGAGCTTAGGAGAGTGGAAGCAGGAGAGTTTACTGCGACCATGAATGGAGATGTCGCTCGGCCTGTTAATCCTTTGGCAATGCATGGAGTATATGTTGAGGGAAAAATTGTGAGTATAGCTGCGATGATTCCAATTGATATCTCCAAGACCCTTGGCATTGTCAAAAACATTTTCATCAGAGCAGATTGTTCCCCCGGGGTGATTAAAGAGTATACTGAATTATTTAAGGAATTTCACAACGTTTTCGACTGGTCTTATGAGGAAATGTCAGGCATTGATCCTTGTATCATTGAACATGAAATTCAAACTTATCCTGACACTAATCTAGTTTGATAGAATCTTCACTTGGTTAACCCTCGAAAGGCAACATCTATTAAATATGAGGTAGAAAAATTGATCAAGGCTAGTTTAATCTACCCTATTCAATTAATGAAATGGGTGTCAAATCATGTTCTTGTCAACAAAAAGAAAGGTACAAATCGAGTGTGCATGGATTTTCATGATTTGAACAAGGCATGCCCGAAATATAACTTTCCTACCCCGTTCATTGATAATATTATCGATGAATGTGTGGGTTGTGAAGTCTTTTCCTTTATGGACGGTTACTTAGGGTACAATCAAATTCAGATCAAACCCAAGGATCAATATAAGATTGCTTATATATGTCCTTGGGGTACCTTTTCATATAAGAAGATGCCTTTTGGCCTTAAAAGTTTTGGAGCTACGTTTTAGCAGGCTATGTTGTTCACCTTTCACAATCTCAAACATATAGTCGAGGCATATCTTGATTCTCTCACGTCACGTTCTCACAAGAGGTCAGATCATCCTACTCACCTTCGACTTATCTTTGAGGGGTGTCACTACTATAGAATTCGTTTGAATCCCAACAAGTGCAGTTTTTGTGTTACGTCAGGATGTTTATTGGGCTTTATCATGTCCAACAAAGGGATCATGATCAACCCTCTCAAGGTTGAGGCAATATTTCACTTGCCTCCCCTGTGCACAGTTCCACAAATTTAGAGTCTCGAAGGAAAAGCTAACTTCTTACGGCGATTTATTTCCAACTATGCCAAAATAACTAAAGGTTTCATGTGTCTTTTGAAGAAAGGGGTCCCATTCTTTTGGGATGAATCATCTCAACACTCTTTCAAAGCATTGAAAAGTGCCCTGATGTATGCCCCTCTGCTCATCCCTCCTGATTATGGCAAGGATTTGTTGTTATATTTAGTTGCAACAGAGTCTACCATCAGTATGGTCTTGGTTCAGGAGGATGACATGCTCCAAGAGCACATTATATACTTCCTTAGTTGAGGCTTAGTCGAACCAGAGCTCAACTATACTCATGTTGAGAAGTTGTCTTTGGAAGTTGTCAACGTTGTCCAAAGGTTTCGTCATTATATTCTACTCCATAAAACCACTGTCATGGAAGTCATTAATCCTTTTCAGTATGTTTTGACATGGCGGGTTATCGGAGGGAATATTAGTCACTAGATCATTATTCTTCAGGAATTTGATTTGGACTTTGTTTCAACTAAGTCTAAGAAGTCTTTGGTTTTTGCAGAGTTAATATCAGAACTTCTGATTAAGATTAGCATAGATATGACCGAGGAGTCGTTGATCAATGGCGATCTCTTCCTTATTGTGTCTTCTGACCCTTGGTATGGAGATATTCTTCTGTATCTTCACACTATGAATTTTCCTCCTTCTTATTCTCATGATGAGTGTCGATGGATACTCCATCAAGCATGAAGTTATCTTATCCTCGATGACACTTTGTATCGTCAAGGAATTGACTGCATTCTCCGTCATTTCCTGACTCATGAGGAGGTAGAGCTTGTGCTTAATGATTTCCACACTAGAGAATGTGGCAGTCACTTTTCTGGGATGGATATCACTTATAAAATCCTTCGTGTTGGATACTTATATCCCTCATTAATCAAAGATTGCATAGAAGCATTCAAGAAGTGTCATCTATGTCATATATTCTCTTGGAAGATATGGGCACACCCTACTCCTATTTTTCATGTTATTGTGGTTGGTCCCTTCACTAAGTGGGGAATTAATTTCACTACATGCCACTCAGTTTCTTCTAGGGGGAATCATTATATAATTGTGGCAGTAGACTGCTTCACCAAGTGGATCGAATCCATGCCAAAATTTAGCAACGATGGGGAAAGAGAGGCACTCTTGGTTTTCAACCAAATCATTTCTAGGTTCAGTATACCGAAGGATATTGTCACTGACCATGGAAATCACTTCAAAAATAATATGATGACAAATTTAACGCCAAATCTAGGGTTTAGAAAATAACATTTGTCACCCTATTATCCATAATTGAATGGTCAGGTGGAGGCTGTCAACAAGTCTCTTAAGACCATTCTCCAATGGACAATCAATTCGGCCAAGTCGAATTGGCATTTGATGTTGTACTTAGCGCTGTGGGTATATCAAACTTTTGTCAAGACTGCCACAGGATTCTCTCCTTTCCAGCTAGTTTATGGGATGGTGACATTCTTTCCTATCGAGTGTCAGATTCCTTTTCTCAAGTTGGCAGTGGAACTACTTCCTGACACAAATGCACTTGAATCTCCTCTCTCTCGAACGGCTCTATGAATAGTGTTGAGATGCAGCCTTTGATAACGAGACTCAGAAGCATCGCGTCAAGTGTCAGTACGATCAGTCGGTTCACCTTAGGTACTTCTCTGAAGGTGATCTTGTTTTGTTCTATGATAAAGATAAATATCCCTTAGGGGAAGGAAAGTTTAAACCTATGTGGTTTGGATCATTTAGTATAAAAATCGTTTTGGAAAAAGGCGCTTATGGGTTAGTTGACTTTGAAGGCAATGTGTTTCCTGGGCCCAGAAATAAGATTTACTTAAAGAAGTATTACACTTAGGTCGGTCACCTGAGTGTGAATTCTTGTATATAGTATATATATTTTATCTGTAGTATCTTTTTTTTTTATGGACGAATAGTTTATTGTGCCTCTGCATTGTGGAAGATGTCAAGTGAGTCTGAGGTTTATGTTGCGTTTGAGGACAGTACTATCCGACACACTCGAAGGTTTTCTTCCATAGCTTGGGTGATCTTCACGCCCACTGGTCAGTTGGTATCTTCTGGAGGTGTTTGTCTGGGAGAAGAAACCAATAAGGTTTCTGAGTATAGCGTTGTAATAGAATTTCTATGTGATGCTTTGTCACTTGGTATTTCTCACCTCTGGGTTCATTTAGATGTTCAATTGGTAGTGTAGCAGTTAAATGGATTCTACCATGTCCACAATCCCACCTTGCATCGACGATTCCTTAGGGTATGCCTCTTGGAACGTTATTTTGATTATATTACATATATTCATGTTCCTAGACACTCTAATCAATTAACTGATACATTGGAAAATCATGTTTTAGATTGGCATCTTTCACACACATAAATATAAAAGCACACAAATATACACACATGTAAATATAATTGTACAAAATGTATTTACTCCATAAGGAAAAAATATGTATATATATAATATGTCCCAAAATGATGTCACAGTACAAAATGTAGGCCATAAAGCCTCAAAAGTGTCAAATATACATTGTCGGGCTTAAGCCATCAATACATATGGGAGATACAAAATGTTAGGATATTTAGACACTTAGGAGTTAGTTAAGATCTACTTGGTCTAATATGTCGTTAGGTAAAAGTGTGTTTCTTTAGTATGAATTAGTATGCATTTGTAGTTAGGCAATCCGACGGTCACGATATGTTCCCGACATA
>ML803070.1:95658-110001 GCA_009831015.1 Picea engelmannii
AATCTTTTTCTTTGCATTAATAAACTGCTCCAAGTGGCCGCGTTGGCTGGGGCCATGGATGTTTCCCCATAGGGGTTTTACCACGTGAAAACATCGGTGTGTTGATCTTTGATCTAGTTATGTGAGTGGTTACTGAAGGTGTTCGTCCTCTGTTGGAATACCTGTGTTTTCTAACACAAAAATGGGTGCCCTCAGCATGCATAATGTCCAATACTAATCTAATCTCTAGGCATATTGTCCCTAGTATAGTACACTATGGAGTTCGCCAGACACCGGAATAACTAGACCCATGCCCTGGGTACTCCCACTACATGAGTCTACATGGATGGTGGCAGATCCTCGATCTCTGTCATGGGCATGCTACGGGTGAGGGTTGTCATGTTCCTCTCTACCTGCCTCAGTACTCTCTCATCCTCCACTGAAAATGGCCCTGCCTCTGCTGGGGCTCCTCCTAGCTGTATTTTCTCTTGAGGATGGCGTCAAGTCTGAGGGAATTTCACTGGCCACATTGGTCCCACATCTGTATATACCAGGTTTTAATTTAGTATTGTGACATTACCAAAAACATGTTTTCTTTTGCATTATAAAATTGAAAAATTTTAAATTTAAAAATTAAAAATGTTAATACGCACCTATCTCGCCCCGTGTTGCACTAGGGATCATAGGCATGTCTGGGTCTCTCAAGAAGCTAATACCCGCATATGGGTAGTCCTCGATGGTGGGAATCTATAATTTCCACTAGTTGAAGAACTTGTCATCATATGACTCATGTACCCCTCCTCCTCCATGACACAACATCAAAGAGACCCATCTACACAGTGTTGGAAAGGAGGCTATGTGTCCCCGCACACCCTCCCTCGGGCTCATGTATGACACTCTTTCAAAGAAGAATGTGCATAGTACTGTCATGAATCCAAAGTTTCTCCTTTGTATTAACTTGCACTCTGTCAGCTGAATTTTCATGTAATTGAGCATGTTGGTGCTCCAATCAATTATAATTGGCTGCAGAAACTAAAATTCACAATGCATCTGGGCTCGAGAGGCCTGTTGTAGAGAAATGGATCCTTTCATTTGCTAAATCATGTATAGTACCATTCTCAAGCTCATACTCTCGATCTTTTGTATTGGCACTTAAGAGCCCACCTTATCTATGTTGGCCTCACAATACATATCAATATAGTGGGCTATGTTATATGGCCCAGGAGGGAAAGTATGCAAGTTTACTGGTTCACCCCTCCTAGAGAGACCAGTCAAGAAGTAAATGTCTTCAGTGGTTGGTGCTAGTGATTGGCCTTCTATCATAAAGGCATTTTCATCTAGGTTCCAATACTCTACCAGATGGTTCAGAGGTATTGATTGATCTCTCATAAGGGGACAATGTAAAATTTTCCATAATCCACATTGTTTTAGTGTTTCCACCACCTCTAAGTTGTCCTCGACCATTTGGTCAACCTCTTCATGTTCTCTTTCCCTCCAACGCACATACATCTTGAGTCATGCAACCTGTGACGTCCCCGGCCATCAACCTCTGTCGGGTAACGCTACCCAAACAACATTATCTTTACTTGCTAGCTCTGATACCAATTTGTCACCTTCCCAACCTTAAACCGATAGGCCAGGCAACATTACCTTGGAAACTAACATGCTCGAGCATACACATATATATATGAATATATTTCTAATGCAATTTTAACTAGACATTAACATTTTGTACATACACATATTCTTATGGAAGCGACAATGACACATACCAATAATTAACGGATGATTTACGTTCTGCTATCACAAAGCTTAATGCAGAAATAACAATAAAAGCATACATGCACTAATCATAGACAAACCATAGATGTAATAGCATATATAAATACATATCATATAAATGAACAGAGAAATGGGTACTTATCTTTTAATTGTAGACCACCAACTGCGTATAGACCTTCCACGAACCTCCTAGCCTTAGACCACATTGCTCATCACACTTAGCAGTGGGTCACCCCCGAGTTGGGACTAAACTCAACTTGGCAAGGGATTTCTAGGGTTGGAAAGGAAAAAAGGGAAGTCGCACAGAACAACAGGAAGGATTTTTCTCCTAGGATCCACTTACGCCCACAACCCACAGATCCTCATTCCCCACACACCTATTCCACCATAGGAGGGTACACCTTCACTATTACAAGCCCATCGGCTACTACACCTCCCTTTCCTTGGGCTTCAGCAACAAGTTGGACCGGAAGTCTCAGAGTATTGTAGCTGCTACGGGACTCCCTCCATGAAAAATCACTTCCCCACCAAACTCTCTCACCTGGGGGACTTTCTCACAGGCTTGACAACATGCTTCTTCAATTCAACTCTTAATTCAAATGGAAACAGAGGATGTCAACAAAAGAATTAAGCTAACACACAGGTGATGGTAACAACTGAAAAATGGGTAAGGACACAGAATATGCCAGCAATCCAAGCTCAGCTAAGGAACTATTTTGGCATCAACAGCCAACCACTAATACACAGCATGGGCTCAAGCACAATACAGGTGTGCCAGGATTCACGGGAAATATGTAGGACAACTCTAGTATCTACAGGTTATAATGGCATGTGCATAAATGGGGAGTACGACGGACTTCCAGGGTGGCTAACCTCGCGAGAGTGCAGACAGAATGGTGAAGGGTGGCGAGAATTGTGATAATCATGAGAATCCTCAGAGTCGTGAGAGTCGTGAGAATGGTGAGGGAACCCCCCAACGGGCTGACTTTCCCACCTAAAATTTGCATGCACCCAGATTGACACATGTCTCCCTGAAGCTATATGAGGTCCACTTAACACTCGTCCCCTTTCCCCAGGAACTAAGGACCACATGGATAAGTCAAACGTTGGCCTCTAACAAATAATAATATAATATCATTCCTTTAGAGGTAATCCCTCTAGCTTATCCCTTATTCCTAGACACTTATCCCCTTCCCTACCTAGTGTATCTTAGTCCCCCATAAGTATTTCTTCATGGAGGGTCTACACACAGTGATGTATTTTTTATTAATGATGCGAGTATTTACATATACAAAATCAGGCTCATTGTCCTTAGCATCTGGCTCACCAACCTAATAAACGCATAAGTCTCTCAGCTTATAACCACTTAGCTCACCAGCCTATAAACATAATTACAATTCAGCAAGGGCTCGGCCTTGGGGTGTTACAATTCCCTCCCCTTATTTTTGCACTATCCTCGGTGCAACTTATTTACACAACAACAATAAGAATTCCAAAATCTTAAAAAATATGTGGTGTTAGCACTAAGAGTCACCCTCCAATTGCAAGAGGATAAGCCTAGTACCCATCAAAATATTTGTGGATTAAAAGGGTGTGAGTGGGTGAGTTAGCGAGACTTTAAGGAAAGGAAAGACAACGGAGATCAATGTAGATCAGTGATGGGCCATTGGGCTAAGGAGTCATAAACAGTCTTCTCAATGAAGGCATTTAAGCTCCCTATCAGATAAAGGACTTAAATGGTGGTGGGAAGGAGAAAGGTAGAAAGTGTCTGAATGATAAACCACAAACAAATGGGAAAGATGATAGTAGATCCTCTACCGCCTCAGGAATCCAGAAATCAGGGGGTTTACAATGATCCAGACAAGAAGAAAAATGTAGGACATCTGTTGAACCGTGAAAGATGGGCATGACGGAAATAGATCCCCCATCACCTTAGGAATCCATAAATCAGAGAGATTACATTCAGACAAGAACGAGAAATAGAAATGTATACTGAACCATGAAATATGGGCATGACGTAAACAGATCCTCCATCGCCTTAGGAATCCATAAATAAGAGAGATTACATTCAGACGGGAACAAGAAATAGAAACATCTGCTGAACCATGAAATATGGGCATGATAGAAACAGATCCTCCATATCCTCAAGAATCCATAAATCAGAGAGATTACATTCAGACATGAATGAGAAATAGAAATGTTTGTTGAACCATGAAAGATGGTCATGATGGAAACAGATCCTCCATTTCCTCAAGAATCCATAAATCATAAAGATTACATCCAGACAAGAAAGAGAAACAAAAAAATGAAAACTCAGAAGATGGTCTGATATAACAACTTAAAGGAATCTTCATTAACATAACAATTTACAATCCAGGGCCTTGGGCTTACAACAAAAATATAGTCATAACAACTCTCAAATCTTTCCCCCGGCCTGGGCCAAAGCTACCCCCCTCTTACGAAATCTAAATTGATCTCCTTTATACTCAGATCAGTGCTCGACTCTCATGAGTGTGATCTGATCACTACATTCAAAGCTTTGTATTGGAGCAATCCTCTATCAGACTGTGTGATTTCTTTTATCAGACACAAGCTCACATTGACATGGGCTTGCGGGAAAATCCGTCCACAGGGGGACCTCGGGCTGACAATTCTGTCTCTACGACCAGGACCTCCATGCCTTCCATTTACTGAGTTAGTCGAGGATTCAACCACCGGTCCTTCTTTCATTAACATCCTTTTCTTGGGATTGCGACACGACTTAATCCTCAGGGGGCGGCCACGTGCTTCTCTTAGATAGGATGTTATATGAGCATGTGATTGCAGGGCCTCTCAAAGGTGGTTTGGATTTAGACTACTTTTGGGCCCACAATCCATCTCCCTTCGCCACATATCTCTTTTTACTTACCATGGTTTCAATTGTGGGAACTCTCAAGAAAATTATTGCCTGAGCATGTTGTGTTCCCGCAATGGACTGTGGTCATCGATATCATGATCTTGGATGAGGCTTCACGATCAATGTCTCAAATCTACCCCCTCCAAATCAGTGGATCATATCTTCCCTTTTCGAATCAACGGTTGAGACCTACTTCGCGATTCAAGTTTCAGACTTTTCAAAACTCAAACCTCCTCTGCCTTCTTCTACTTTTACCTGGAGCTAAAGATATGACAATGCATGGCCCCCTGAGATCGAAGGCTAGAATATCTTCGTGGCTCTGAGCTCCGAGAAAATGAAAACTAAAACTTACTTTCTTCTATGTGATTTTACCTAGAGCTATCGATCTGAGGAAACGTGGCTCTTGCTAATCAACGACTCAGATTCACTTCGGACCTTCGGCCACTTCAGGACTTTGGGACTATACTTGTGCTTCAATCCTGAAATAGACTGTTAAGAAAGTTGTGCTTTGTGTTCTTGATTGCGGCCTACGTGAACAAGGACTTGGATGTCTTGTGACCCTTTGATAGCTTTATGTGATAACATGTGGGTATTCCACCCTCATAGCATCTTCATGCTCCAATATCGCATCCTCGGGATCATACCAGGTCCAATGAACCTTTACAATCTTTACGACCTGATTCCATAGTTGCTTGCTCTTCCAGTCCAGTATGCACATAGGCTTCACTTGCAAAGCGCCTTCTTGTCCCACCTGAATCACATTCCAATCAATCACATGATTAGCATCAGGTATATAATTCTTGAGCAATGATACATGAAATACATTATGAATAGTCATGGATGCAGGTAATGCAAGCATATAAGCTACTAGTCTGATCCTTTATAGGATTTAAAATGGTCCACAAAATATGGCTGCCAACTTGGAACAGCTTCCCAGATTCAGGGAACTTCTACTGGCTTTCACCTTTAGGAAAACATGATCACCCACTTTACACTCTCTTTGGTTTCTGCCTTTTTCTGCATAGCTTTTATGTCTGTCTTGGGAAGCCTTCAAATTTTGTTTAATCTTCAGCATTTTCTCTTCCATTTCCTTGAGCAAATCTGGCCCAACCACTGTCCTATCAGCTGGGTTGTCCCAGCTTACTAGGGTGTTTCACTTTCTGCCATAAAGTGCTTTGAACGGTCTCATCTTCAGTGATGCTTGATACCCATTGTTGTAGGCAAATTCTACCAAGTGTAGATAATATTCCCATTTAGATGGTTTTTCCATCACATACATCCTTAGCATATCTTCTATCACTTGGTTTACTCTTTCTGTTTGTCCTTCTTACTCAGGATGATAGGCTGTGCTAAATTTCAGGTTCATTTTGAATCCCTTGAATAATCCTCTCCAGAACTTTGAGGTAAACTTTGGGTCTCTGTCAGACACAATTGTCTTGGGAATACTGTGCATTCGTGCTACTTCCCTCATATAGATATCAGCAACGTTATTTTCCCTGTGAGTAGTCTTCAATGGAATAAAATGGGCGGCCTTAGTAAGCATGTCCACTACTACCATGATTGCATCATGTTGCTTGCTTGTTCTGGGAAATCCTATGATGAAATTCATTGTTAAAACTTCCCATTTCCACTTAGGAATGGGTAATGGCTGTAGCAAATGTATTGGGTGTCTATGCTCAGCCTTTACCTTTTGACATTCCAAACACTTGGCAATAAAATCAGCCACTTCTTTCTTCATGCCTGGCCAATAATATTGGCTTTTGACTGCTGAAATTTTTTTCTGATATCCTAGGTGTACCGCATAAGGTACATTGTGCATTTGTTTTAAAATCGCACTCCTCAATTCAGAAGAATTGGGTACATAAAATATGTTTCTATATAAGAGGATTCCATCAATTCTCAATTCGTAATCCTCAACTTTTTGCTTCATTTTACCTTGCTGCAATTTTGTTACCAATTCCATGTACTGCAAATCTGATTTTGCAACCTCCACAATTTTTTCTTTCAAATCTGATTGGCACATGCTAATGGTTGTAGCATGAAACTCATGCACTCTTCTGCCGAGTGCATCAACCAATTTGTTCTCTTTCCCCTTGATATGCTTTATATCAAAGTCATATTCACTGAGAAACTATAACCATCTTCTTTCCCTAGAATTTAGAGTTGGTTGATCAAATAAATATGTCAGACCATTATGGTCTATCCAAAGCTCAAACCTCTTTCCCATGAGGTAGTGCCTCCACTTCTTCAAAGCGTGCACTATGGCTTCCAACTCCAAATTGCGAGTGGCATAGAGCCTTTCACGCTCCTTCAACTTCCTTGATTTATAACATACAACAAACCCATTTTGATTGAGGAATCCACCCAGTCCTTCTTTACATGCATATGTGCATACAATGAAGTATTCATTTGGATCTGCAATCCTCAGAATTGGAGCACTGGTTAACAGCTACTTCAATTGTTGGAAGCTTCTTTCACATTCTTTTTTCCATTGAAATTTCTTCCCCTTCCTTTGCAAGGAAGTGATGGGGTGAGCTATTTTCGAAAACCCTGCAATGAACCTTCTGTAGTAGCTAGATAGACCCATAAAGGATATTACTTTTTTCACATTATTTGGCACTGACCATTCTCTAATGGCTTCTATATTCTTAGGATCCACTACTATCCCATCCTTTGAAATGATATGCCCCAAGTAGTGAATTTTGTTTTGATAAAATGAGCACTTTCTCAATTTGGCATACAGCTGATGCTCCCTTAGAACTTGCAACACCATCTTCAAATGATGATCATGCTCTTCTTCCAACTTGGAATATACAAGGATGTCATCCAAAAAGACAATGACAAACTTGTCTAAATATTCTTGGAAAACACCATTCATTAAGCACATGAAAATAGCTGGTGCATTTGACAACCCAAATGGAACCACTGTGAACTCATAATGGCCATACCTTGTTCTGAAGGCAGTCTTGTTGATGTCTTCCTCTTTAATCCTTACCTAATGGTACCCTAACCTGAGATCTATCTTTGAAAATATTCTAGCATCCTTAAACTGATCGAAGAGATCATCAATCTTTGGCAGAGGATACTTGTTCTTTATAGTCACTTTATTCAACTATATGAAATCAATGCACAATCTTAATGTCCCATCTTTCTTCTTTACAAACAATACTGGGGCACCCCAAGGTGACACATTTGGGCGTATATACCCCTTCTTCAGAATCTCTTCAAGCTGTATTTGCAATTCCTTTAGCTTTGGTGTGCTCATTCTGTAACGAGTCTTTGACACTAGAGCTTCTCCAGGAATTACATTTATAGAGAAATCAATATGTCTCTTTGGGGGTAGTCCTGGTACCTCCTTGAACACATATTCAAAATCTTTCAGGACTGCATGATCCTCCATATTTGTCACCTTATCCTTAGATGCTTCCTCCATATGGGATGCAAATATTTGACAACCCCTCCTGTAACACTTCTTCAACTGCATTGATGATATTTCTCTGATAGAAACTGCCCTGGGAATTCCTTGGACTGCTCTCTTATTTCCTTCCTCATCCAAGCAAGTGAATGCCTTGTTATGGTAGTCTAAAATGGCATAGTGTTAGTCCAACCAATCCATACCAATTAGGCAATCATATGATCCCAAAGGAAAGATGTTCAAATCTTCCTTGGTACTCAGTCCATTCATGCCCACTGGAAATTATTTAACCAACTCAACAACTTTCCTCTTGGCTCATGTAGCTAGCTATACCAACCAATATTTCTCATTCTTGCTTCTTGGAAAACATAATATTTCCACAACTTTAGGATCTATGTAACTATGACTAGCTCCTAAGTCTATTAAAATAGTAAAGGCATGGTTATTGATCATACCTTCAACTTCAATCATGTGTGATTGAAACTCATCTTGCTTGTTGTCCAGGGATGCATAGATTCTTGGTACTCTTCTGCCCATGTCCTCCACTGTTTCAGCTTGTTGAACATTGTGAACAGCTCTCACCTTGTCCTTTCTATGAGGACAATCTCTATACCTATTATATCCTTTTCAACCCCAACATTCCATAGGTTTCGGCCTTGGCCTTTTCCCACCTACTTTATCCATCCTGGGCTCTCTCAAAATTGGTTGTCCTTGAGGGATATTCCTGAAAAATGGTGGTTTGTTTCCCTTTTGCCTCTGCTCCCTCTTAAACTTCTTCTTGTCTTCCCAAGATTTTTGGAAAGTAGGCTTTTCTTTTTGTTGATCATATAATCATTTTTCTCTCCTTATAGTTTATTCCATAGTTTTAGGATCATCATACTGGATCTTGTCACTGATGGAAGATGGAAGCCCACTCAGATACTTTTGAATCTTAATTGTCTCATCCTTGATGAAGGGGACATACTTCAAAAACTCCAAGAATATTCTTTCATACTCATCAATGGACATACTTCCCAGCTTGAGTTCCAAGAACTCTTTCATTTTCTTGTCATAATACCTCTTAGTTAAGTACTTATTTTCAAAATGTCTCTTGAATTCCCTACATGTAACATTCCTCTCTCTGACGTCTTGTACTTTCACAAGTTGATCCCACCATATGGATGCCTTTCCTTTAAGTTGGTAGATGTCAATTATTTCCTCTGCATTAGAATAATAGTTATGCAGTTGGAAATATTTCCTCATGCCTAGCAGCCATGCCTCAACATCTTCATCTTTCTTGTGATCTCCATCAAAAGTAGGAGGCTTGATTTTATTCATTTCACCCTTCAGTTCATCCACTTCAAATCTCCTATGCTTTCTGGAAGGAGATGGACTTGAATTGTTGTGCGGCCTCCTTTTGGAATGCCTTCAGGAGTGTTGGCAATGTATGCTACCACTTCTTCCTCTTCTTTCCTCATCAGGGGTCTTGTGATTCTCTAATTTGCTAGAGCCACTCTCCTTATGCAATTTCTTTTCGATTCTTTCTAGGCTCTGCATCAGCTTCATATTGAAGTGTCTTTGTTGCTCATTGTCTCTCATAAGACTTTTGTTATATTCCTGGTGCATTTGGACATCTTTTTGCAAATTCGTAATGATTTTCATCATGTTCACTTCCTTATCTATTTCTTCTCCATGCCCATTGGAATTTTTTCCTTCAATTCCCAAATGGACATCCATTCCTCTAACTTCATCCTCTGAACTGTAAGCATCATGTGCCTCCTCCATTTCTCTGTACTATGCAACAACTCGATTCGGCTCTATCAATTGTTAACTCTAAAAAAATGTGCAATCAACCAAATTTTTGGCAGGCTATCAGTCTTTAATAATTTTCCATAGGAACTTAAATAATCTGATTCAACAGAAAGAATATCAGACTCCATTATCGGTGGCTCTGCGTCGATCAATAATACCCATTATTCTATCTCTAAACCTTGTTATGTTTTGCAATAATTCACCATTCAGTGCTAGCCCCTTCTTCTTCAGCCCTTGGTTAGCATGTGACCACAACTGTGACCCAGTGATAACGATTTGGGTGCTTATCCGAAGTGTTGAAACTTAGGGCTCTGGAGATTTAGAGGTTTCCCTTTTCCGCACGTCACAACGTCATAGAACAACGAACTATAGAACGCATGAAGAATGGTGGATCTACGGTCCACATTCCTTGCTCCAATCTATGGTGGATAGGAGCTTTGGAATTCGGGCTTCGGCGGTATCCATGGCACTCCCCAACAAATCTCTTGGAGTGCCGAATTGGAAAACTCATGAACTAGGGTGGATCAGCGGTCCACGATGACTCTGGTGCTTCAGCCTTTAAGAGTTCTCAACCCACGAGATCCCACTTTTCCTCGAAGTGGATATCCTCCACAGGTTCTTAACTCACTAACATGTGGCACACATCCCATGTGTCTACATCATCCTTGGTGACGTCATCACGGCCACATCACTTCGAGACTTCGGGACTTCGAGACTTCGGGAATTCAAAATATTTTACCTTAGCATTCCTCAAATCTCCTGAACTCTGAATTTCCTATCTACTTTACCTTTCAAGGTCCACATGGTACAACTGTCAACAATTAAGTTGGTGTCACATGGCCCCACATGTCAAATTTATTTTGTTCTAACAGGGTCGTCAAAGTTCCATTCTGACTGACATGTGGTAGGACTAAGGAAGTCCACATCACCCTGGGTGACATCATCATGTCATGTCACTTCAGGACTTCGGGATTCGAGACTTCGAAAGGATTCACCTTAACACACCTAGTTTCTCCTGAAGTGTCTAGCTCCTGAATATGTTGATCTGTAGTCGCGGCTTACCCCTTTCTCTTGGATTGATCTATGGCTCTAATTTGACTTTGGCCAATCCAATAGTCCAACACTTCTTCCCGAATCTACGGTGTAGATCCTCTCCAGAACTTTGGAACTTCGTGCTTCGACCTCTTTTCTTATAACACATAAATTTTACGAAGTCGCAAAGTTTGAAGGACTTAGGGGTTTAAATTTTATACACCTTCTCTAGATCTGACATTGTGAAGGGTCTTCCTTCTCCCAAACAGATCCTACGTCCCAATTTCAACCTCGCAGCTCAACACAATGGTTGTTTCAACTCCTTTATCTATTTCCATTCCATAAACCGTTATACCTCCTAAGCTTCATAACATGGCCAAGGTATTCTCTTGGCACCCAGGGACGTTCTGAACCTTGAGTTTTGTCCCTTTCGACAAAAATTCACTCTGAAATCTTGTCTCGTTAACCACTAACATGGCCCATCCAGGCTCAATGTCGAAACCATGGCTCTAATACTAATTTGTGACGTCCCCAGCCATCAACCTCTGTCTGGTAACGCTACTGAAACAACCTTATCTTTACTTGCTAGCTATGATACCAATTTGTAACCTTCTCGGCCTTAAACGGATAGTCCAGGCAACATTACCTCGGAAACTAACATGCTCAAGCATACACACACAAACACACACACAAACACACACACACACACACACACACACACACACACACACACACATATATATATATATGAATATATTTCTAATGCAATTTTAACTAGACATTAACATTTTGTACATACACATATTATTGCAGAAGCGACAATGACACATACCAATAATTAACAGATGATTTGTGTTCTGCTATCAAACAGCTTAATGCATAAATAACAGTAAAAGCATACATGCAGTAATCACCGACAAACCATAGATGTAACAACATATATAAATACATAGCATGTAAATGAACAGAGAAATGGGTACTTATATTTTAATTGCAGACCACCAACTTCGTCCATACCTTCCACGAACATCCCATCCTTAGACCACGTTTCTCATCACGATCAGCAGTGAGTCACCCCTGAGCTGGGACTAAACTCCATCGGGCAAGGGATTTCTAGACTTGGCAAGGACAACAGCGAAGTTACACAGAACAACAGGAAGGATTTTTATCCCAGGATCCTCTTACGCCCACAACCCATAGACCCTCATTCCCCACATGCTTGTTCCACCCCAAGAGGGTACACATTCACTATTACAAGTCTATCGGCTACTACACCTCCCTTTCCTTGGGCTTCAGCAATAAGCTAGACCAGAAGTTTCAGATTATTGTAGTTGCTACAAGACTCCCTCCAGGAGAACTCACTTCCCTAGAAAACTCTCTCACTTGGGAAAGTTGCTCAAATGCCTGACAACCTGATTCTTCAATTCAACCCTTAATTCAAACGGACACAGGTGATGTCAACAACAAAATTCAGCTAATGCACAGGTGATGGTAACAACTGAAAAATGGGTAAGAACACAAAATATGGCAGCAATCCAGGCTCAACCAAGGAACTATGTTGGCAACAACAGCCAACCGCTAAGACACAACACGGGCTCAAGCACAATACAGGTGCATTGGGCTTCACAAGAAATATCTAGGACAACTCCAGTCTCTGCAGGTTACAATGGCGCATGCATCAGTGGGGAGTACGACGGACTTCCAGGGTGGCTAACCTCATGAGAGTGCAGACAAAATGGTGAAGGGTGGTGAGAATCGTGAGAATCGTGAGAATCCTCAGAGTCGTGAGAATGGTGAGGGAACCCCCCAATGGGCTAACTTGTGTTAAGAACCAAATATCAATATAGCATAGAAAAACCTCAGAATAAGTACTCTACGCCTTGAAAAAGAGATAATTTTAGATAATAAGCCTCTTCGAGGGGGCAACCTCCTTTTACCCCACATAAATGTTCAAGTACAAGATGATTCCAAAAGAAAATGTCTCCTTCGTATATATAGGAGACTAGGAGGTATAATTACAACTAATGGAATAAAGATGACATAAATAAAATAACATTACTAATCTAATATGCCCCAATTAAGGGGTAATGATCCAATATTAGGGCTTAACATGCCCCTCCCCTTGAGACAAGTGTTGTCCGCAATGCTTGAGTAACTCTAGAATCTTCTGTATAAAAGACTCATCTTCCCAAGTGGAATCTTCAGCTAGTAGTTTCCTCCATTTAATGAGATACTCTGAAATGGATCTATTCCTCAACTAGCAAATTCTTGTGTCAGTGATGGCTTCAGGCTCTAATATGATTTTTCCTTCCCTGTCAAGTTCTGGAAATATAATTTGAACTGGGATCCTATCACCTATAACCTTCTTTAATCATGAAACATGGAAAACTGGGTGTACTCGTGAAGATGCAGGCAACTCCAATTTGTATGCCATAGTACCAATATTTTGCAACACCTTATAAGGGCCATAGTACTTTGGTGATAATCTATTATCCTTCTTGGCTTGCTTGAGGGACATCTGTTTGTATGGTTGTAGACTTAAAAACACCCAATCCCCTACTTCAAAACTTCTTTCACTATGACGTTGATTTGCTTGTTGTTTCATGCGATTCTGTGCCATGGTCAGGTTGACCTTTAAGATTTGGAGAACTTGTTGTTGATGCTCGATGTGATCTTCCACTGCTTGAACCTTAGATTTTTATTTTAGAGAAGAAATGATGGAAGGAGGGTGGTATCCATAGAGTGCCATAAAGGGTGTCATTTTTTTCTGCAGTATGAAAGGAAGTGTTATACCACCATTCTGCCAAGGGTAACCATTTGAACCATTGTGTTTGTTTATCAGAGACAAAGCAACGAAGGTAGCCTTCCAAATATTTGTTCACTACCTCAGTTTGTCCATCAGAATGAGGATGATAAGATGAGCTATGAGCCAATTGAGTACCCAAACAAGAAAATAATTCTGTCCAAAAATGTCGAGTGAAGATGGGATCTCTATCACTTACAATAATCTTTCAGTTTCCATGTAGATTTTGAACTGTCTCCATGAATGTGGTGGAAACTGTACTAGCTTTGAAGGGATGAGAGAGTGCACAAAAGTGTGCGTACTTGGCCAGTCTATCAACAATCACCTTGATGACACTCTTTCCTTCAGACTTTAGTAACCCTGTGATGAAATCCATGGAAACCTCCTCCTAGCGCTGACTTGGGATGGTTAATGGTTTTAAAATACCTAGGGTATTAATTGTTTCCACCTTATTTTGTTGGAAAACCAAACATTCTGCCGCAAACCTTTGAACATCAGCTTTAAGGCCATCCCAAAAAAAATTCTTCTTGACTCTATGGTAGGTTTTCAAAAATCATGAGTGCCCTCCTATTGGAGAGGTGTGCAATTCCAATAGTACCTTTTGTTTGAGTTGGGAGTTCTTACATAAATATAAGCGATCTTTGT
>ML803070.1:112456-124957 GCA_009831015.1 Picea engelmannii
ATGTAGAATAATTTCTTCTCACCACACTTATGTCCCTTACTGTACTTGTTGTCACAATTAAAGCATAAACCTTTTGCTTTTCTTTCCTCCAATTGTTGAGGTGTCAAACTTGTAGGTTGAGGTGTTTTATAAGAAGGAGCATTATTCTCTCTATAGATGTTAGGATTGGTCCTTCTAGTAGCCATAGCCATATTATTACTTTCAACATTTCTTGCCACCTTAAATGCATTCTCCAATTATTTGGGTTCCCAAAGGAGAACCTCATGTTGAATGTTATATTTTAAAGTTCCTATGAATACATCAATAAAGTGCTCATATGGAATATCTGTTACCTTTATATTCAATCTTTGGAAGTTCTCAATGTGCTCGGTAACTGAACCCTTTTGCTTGAGATTTATCCATTGGCTAAAGAAGGTATTGCTCCTTGTATCCTCATAGTGTGCTATCATTTCTTCCATGAAAATTGTCCAAGTGACGAGTGATTTGTGAGAACGAAGCCATCGATACCATACAAATTGATTGGGTTATAAATATAAAGAAGCAATTCATATCTTTTGTGTATGTGGCACATTATGTAGATCAAAGAATTGCTCCATCTAAAGTATCCATGTGATTGGGTCCTTTCCATCAAACTTCCTCATATCGATCTTAGGAACGTGGTTGGTCTTCAACCCAAAGTTGGAGTTTCTCCATTCTTGATTCACCTTCCTTGTGTCCTCATCATGAATTTCATGGTATGCATTTTCACTTTCAGGTATCTTCTCTGTTACGAAATTTTTCAATACTTCCATGATCTCCCCTTTTAATCCATCCATCTTAGTATCCAACTTAGCTTCCATTGAATCCATCTTAGTATCCAACTTAACTTCCATTGAATCCATCTTATTTTTTAGTTCATTTATGTCTCTACGCATTTCTTCACCTTCATCAAGAGTCCAAGTAGGATTTTTTGGAGGCTTATTTGGTGTAGAATTTCCCTTTTTTGGTGGCACGTTGGCCAAGTATCACTTTAAACCTTGATTTTGAGGTGGTTCTGCTAGACAATCTTCCTTTTAGTGTATCTCCAAAATTTCAGCCCTTCTGAGTATGAGATTTTATTTTTTGTAGGTCTCTGATATTTCTTCTCTTCAATGCCCCAGGTCTGATAAAAATTGGATGTGCCAAGTGGAATTTACGGTAACTTCCCCACAACTTCCTGATTTTCGTCCTTTCCAGAAGATCTCACTTGTATAGCATTCCCCGCGCAAAATAATTGATATAAAATTATGAAACTCATACCAAAACTCCTACGGTCTATCCACTATCTAATGCAACTAGTCTCACTAAATTTGAATACTCTAGGAAGAATTTATGATTGTTTTACCCAGAACACCTGCTTGAGACTAGTCAATAGGACTAGTCAGATACCCTATCTTCCACAGGGTGTATATACAAATTTAAGATGACCCGGAAGCTAAAATTGATACCACAGATACCTTAATAATTTTTCAGAATAACCTCTAGATTCCAGGGTCTGAAACGTTGCAGAAAAAAATTTATAGTGAAAATTCCGCAATGACTCAATTCAGGATGATTCTAGAACCCTATCTTAAAAACGTTGTATCTCCGAAAGTATAAGGCCTCAGGAACTGAATTTTTAACCCAATGTACCTTGATCCGTCTACTAAATATCCTCCAAGAGGTTCCTTTTGAAGCATTGTATAAAAATAGTTATAGTGAAAATTCCACGGTGTCTCATACCTTGAGCTCTTATACCATATGTTAAGAACCAAATATCAATATAGCATAGAAAAACCTCAGAATAAGTACTCAACACCTTGAAAAAGAGATAATTTCAGATAATCATCCTCTTCAAGGGGGCAACCTCCTTTTACCCCACATAAATGTTCAAGTACAAGATGATTCCAAATGAAAATGTCTTCTTGGTATATATAGGAGACTAGGAGGTATAATTACAAATAATGGAAAAAAGCCGACATAAATAAAATAACATTACTAATCTAATTTGCCCCAATTAAGGGGTAATGAGGCAATATTAGGGCTTAACAACTTGCCCACCTAAAAAATCCATGTGCCCAGGTTGACACATGTCTCCCTAAAGCTGTATGAGCTCCACTTAACACACGTCCCCTTTCCCTAGGAACTTAGGACCACACGATTAAGTCAAACCTTAGCCTTTAAGAAATAATAATATAATATTATTCCTTTAGAGGTAAGCCCTCTAGCTTAGCCCCTATTCCTAGAAATTTAGCCCCTTCCCTACCTAGTGGAGCTTAGTCCCCAATAACTCTTTCTTTATGGAGGGTCTACACGCAACGATCTAATTTTTATTAATGATGCGAGTATTTACATATAAAAAATTAGGCTCATTGGCCTTAGCATCTGGCTCACCAACCTAATAAACACATAATTCTATCAGCTTATAACCACTCAGCTCACCAGCCTATAAACATAATTACAATTCAGCAGGGGCTTGACCTTGGGGTGTTACACAACCATTTTGGGAGTTAGTGTTTCTTGTTTTCCAATTTTTTGAGCATGTAAACTCCATTTTTTATGACAGGCGTGTATGTATGCCTGATGAGAGTGTCTCATAATATGTACATACGTATGCTGACTATGAAAAGAATGCGTACATGCACAATCGTGTCGAATTTTGGAGCATGTGGCCCCCAAATCCTTCTAAAAATTGAAATAAATGAAAGGAATTGCAAGTAAAGGGAAGGAGTACCTGGTTAGCCCAAGAACAAGTCAATTTCATCCACCAATTCTCTCCAAATGTCCAATTGAAGCAAGAGGGTTTTGACTAATTTTGGGAATTTTCAAAGTGCAATGGTAAAAATGACCCTTTTTACCTCTATTTATAGACTTTTTGACCCTATTTTGATCTGGTTTGGCTCTTAATTATTCTCTTTTTGTTGCTTGGTGGATGTTTTGTTTCTTCTTGGTGATCTTTTGGTCATTTAAACACATTTTATCCTTTGGTTTTGGTATTATTTATGGATGGGTACTACTTATACAATCTTGTGACAAAATTGTGATTTCTCCATTTGCATCTAGGATAGGTTTACACCACCTTGTATTTTGCATTCTATTGAATATTTTCACATTGCCATAGGATCGACCCCACCGAAGTGTGACATAGAAACTTCTATGTGTTAGAATATAGAAGATTGTGCTCATTTTACCATTGACGATACCTTTGTCACCCAACCATAGGCCTAAGCCACCCTCCGAGCACCTTGACCTTGACAGAGAAGATAATACTGGTAGCAATCCAATAGCCAAGAGAGGCTAATGCACCAAGGAAGAATAGAAACCAAGTTGATCAGATAATCCCACCCAGAAAGCTAGCGCTCCCCTTTCCTAGCTCTCCCAAAAAACTTGCGCACCAAACTACTGCTGCCTGCAACTGCCTGCGCAGAAACTGGCTCTCTCTACAACTGCTTAGATAATGAAAATGAGAACCGGTGCCTTGTATTTATAGTGAACTGGGCAGGCTCACTGGGGCCGACTTCTCCTTCTAGGTATTAATAAATTCATAATAAATATATTTATTCAGCCCACAACTTGTCTAGGGTTTCCTTAACTTCTTTTCTTCCTTCCAGAGTATTCTAATCTCATCATAGGTCACAATAGAGGTTCAGACCTCCCAAAGCTACCATAATATTAACACTCCCTCCTAGCTAGGGAGGTATGGTCTTGAGCACAAACAGACCATTCAACTGGTAGCATCACGAGCACCGTCATTATTATCCAATTGGATAATCTTCTATGACAACTGGTACAATATCAACTGATAGAACACACCTGTGTTTATCTATGGTAGTATGCAACTACTCAAATCGTGACACACAGTCACAATCAGTGGAACAAATCCACTATAGTAGTATATCTCTACTGTCAAGAGACAACTGGTATCAGCAACATCAGCATCAGTGTCATCAGTTGCATCATCTCTCTAAACCATACTCCATATGAGTAATCAGATATGATGTTGAATAAGTCACTCACGTCATAGAGTGATACAAGAGCCAATCTTCTAATCCTAGAAGAGTAAATGTTCTGAACCACTTTCTGTCTAGGAAATCTCTATCCTTTTCTCATCCATCTAGCTGATAGTCATTTCTAAAGATGTTGATGGACTTCAAGGAAATCAGAACACAATAGAGCACAACTGTGTCTATTCATAGTAGTACATGACTACAATCTAGTGGTATACTACCACACCAAGTAGCAAACAAGTACTTGATCAGTAACATATAGTTACGAACAGTGGAACACATCCACCACAGTAGTATAGATCTACTGTCACATAGTTTTCATAACAAACATCTGATAGCAACCTGTATAGAGACAATGTTATGATATAAACTGATTTGTCTGGGCCAATCTTTCTCTCACATCTGTGAGCTCTGAAAGAATATCTACCTCAAATATGGAACATATCCATCACAGTAGTATATCTCTACTATCTGGAGACAAGTTGTCTCCATAACAATCATCTGATGACAATCTGCATAGAAAATATTGTTAAGAATAAACTAAATCATCTGGGCTAATCTTTCACTCACATATGTGAGATATGAAAGAATATTTGCCCTCAGCATAGAACATCAACAATGGGCTATCTGCCCTATTCTTCTCAAACAAGGAAGAATGATTGTTTCTGATTTCTGAACCTGGACTAATCCTCACCCTGGACCATTCTTCCTACACCAAAGAAGGTGCGCTCTGGATAGAATGTATAAACCCTGAGGAATATCTATGTCTGGACCATTCCCCACCCTAGGCCATTCTCCCTACACCAAACAAGGTGCACCCTGGATAGAATGTTCAACCGTAAGGAATGTCTGTCCTAGACCGTTCCCCACCCTGGGGCATTCTTCCTACACTAATCAAAGTGCACCCTGGAGAGAATGTCTGCCCTAAGGAATGTCTATCCCTGATTGTTGAACCTAGACCATTCCCCACCCTGGGCCATTCTTCCTACACCAAACAAGGTGCACCCTGGATATAATTTCTTCCCTAAGGAATGTCTGTTTGGACCATTTCCTCTGTTAACCACAAGAGGAAAAGACTATCCTGTATCAACCTCCAAAACGGACCATTCCTCATGTTAACCACAATGAGAAATCGTTGTCCGGCGAGGCAGACTAGTCTTCTGAGTAACCCTCAAGAAGAGAGACTGCCCTAGACCACTCCCCATGTTAACCACAATGGGAAGTCGATGTCTATGATACATAAGCAATCAAACTACTTATCATGTTAACCACAATGAGAAGTCACTGTCTGCCAGAAATCATAATCCACTTTCCGAATAGGAAAGCATCTGTCCAAGATGGACTATAAATGTTTTCAATAATATTTTCAGTGCTCCCTCCCAACCTCAGAGTCATTTCTTTCTTTTCCAATAAGTTTCCATGATCTCTAGCTTGAGTACGCAAACTCTTTCATCTTGGATAGAAGCTTTACCAAAGTGCCTGCTTATCTGCTCATCTGTGGAGTTATGTATTGGAAAACCATTTTCTCCTTTCTATACTTCATCATGGATAATGTAATGCTTGATTTCAAATGTACTTTGGTCTAGAACACTATGAAGGCTTCATGTAGATCTGAACAATAGAGTATATCGAAGTTGGAAAAGTGAAACATGTGGCACTTCTTCTGTCATCATGAGATCTGATCTACTGAGTAACAATATCTCTGTTATAGAGATTCTTCACCACGCTTCTGCTGTGAATTGGAGGTTCTTCATCAAGTTTTTCTTTCATCTGTGTACAAGGATCTCTTCCTGGTATGCCTCAAGGTCTTGAGGTTTCTCTTCATACGTTCTTTATTCAATTTCTTTGGAGAACAGTCTTTGCATTCATCTTGATGTAGAACTCCAACCCATAGATGATATAATGACTCATGTAGAGGTTTACCGGAATGACAATTCAATGTAGTCTTCTCCCTCCATCTGGGAGAACCTCTAGTTCTAGATCTTGTAATGCTTTCATTCATAAGTCTTCCATACATTGTTCTTCATCACGGCTTTTAGTTTTTCTTGATTGCTTTCATATCACGCTGGTAATCTTGTGATTCTTGATATAGTGATTGGTTGTTCAGGCTTCTCTTCTTTCTTGGAATCTTCATGTTCTTTCTCTTGTTTTTCTTTGGATCTTGGTTCCATGAAGTTTCTTGTAGATTCCATGCGCTAAAGATTCCACTTCTTTCTTTCATCATAGGATCATGGATCGGAATGGACAACCAAGCTTTTCTTTTGAATACGTACTGTCCTTCATGGCTGCTACTGTGGATGTATACTTCATCATCTTCATTGGATCATAGGATTAGCTCCCTCGTAATCCTTACTTCATGTATGAGTGCATATAATCAGCTCCCTCCATCTAATAGATTCCATGCTTCCATTTGCATCCTTGTTGTCTTCTGCAATACATAATCAGCTCCCTCCGTCTGACAGAGTCGACGCTTCCATCTGCATCCTTGTTATCTTCTAGGTTTCTTCAAGATTGATTTTGATTTCGGCTTCTCTTGTAATGGATTTCACATGATATCATTTCTTGTACAACAAACCTTATCTTGTTTTTCTTCCATAGATATAGTTCTTCCTGGAACACATTATCTTCCAAGAGATAGATATACAGGATATGTATAGAGACGATGCAAACAAGATATGTATAGGAAATAAGAAGAGTATTGTTACCTTTTTAGAAGAAGAAGTCTCTTCCATCTTGTTTAGTCTTCTTTGTAGATTCCTTTTCTTCAGTAATTGATGCTTCATGTGTCTCTTTTCTTTTTTTTCTTTTTTTTTAGCTCAGGACAGTGACTCTTGTAGTGACCATACTTTCAACAGTTGAAGCATTGTATTTCTGAGATATCTTTCTCTTGTTTTGGCTTCTTCTTTGAGCCAAACCTTCTTTTGTTCCTGAAGTTCTTGAATCTTGTTGTGAAGGCTTGATCATCGTACTTCTTTTGAGGTTTCTCTTTTGCACTAATCCTTAATTCTTCTTGAGCACAGCAAGTCCAAAGTTCTTCAAATGTTAGGTACTCCTTTCTTGTGGTCATGCTTGCGGCAAATGCATCCCACGTCTTGGGAAGACCATTGAGTACTATGTTCACAAATTACTTATCTGAAATGATCTCTACAATAGCTTGTAGTTGATCTCTTAGATGAGATATCCTCACAAAGTATGAGGTTATGCTATCGTCATTATTCATTTTTGTGTCACAGAGCTCATACTTCAGACTCATCACTTATCCAATGTTTCTGACTGAGACGAGATTTGTTAGGGCATCGTACATCTTCTTCGATGAGTCAAGATGGGAGATGTAGGGTATCAAGTGGTCTTTTATAGACTCCACTATGATACTCATGGAATTGATGTCAACGTCTTTGAACTTCTCCATAGTTGCAATGTTCTGCGGTTCCTTCTCTTTTCCTTCTTCAAACTCTGGCTTCACGATATTTCCTTTCACGATATCCAACACTTTATTCTTGGAAAGGATGAGGTAAATCCTTTTCTTCCATGCTCTGAAGTTAGAGGCTCCATCTAACTTGTTCTCTGACTTCATAGAATAGGTCATGGCTGCTTTGACCTGGTCAAACCCTAGATTTGACTAGAAAATCAAACTTCACGTCTTGGCCTTCTGAGAGTGCCAGGAGATGCGCTTGGTTGAGGTGAGTAGCCTAGTGTGATTGGACCTGAGAAAATCCAACTTTACCCTTCCAAACTTGATTTGTAGATTTCTGGACTGGTGCTTCTGGATTTCTGGTACCTCTGGTACTCTGCTACTTCTGTGAAACTAGGGCTTCACTTTTCGGGAGATCCAGCCGAAAAGTTGCGATGATGATGTAAAATTGATCCTTAGGGGAGGGTGCACTTTTCTATATGGAAATTAGGTCAATCCCTTCATTCAAGGTGCTTCAACAAGAAGGTTAGGGTTTCTGTAACTGCTTATGCTAGTAACCCTAGCTGCAGTGTTTTGGAAGCTACTCTTGCTAGTAACCCTAGTGGCAGTTCCTCAACGAGCTCAATATCCTAGCGGCTATGCTTCCTTCCAGTGTTTAGGATGACTGAAGGAGGTGTGGGCCCATAAGCTATTAGAATATAGAATATTGTGCTCATTTTACCATTGACGATACCCTCGTCACCCAACCATAGGCCTAAGCCACCCTCCAAGCACCTAGACCTTGACAGAGAAGAGATTATTGGTAGAAATCCAATAGCCAAGAGAGGCTAATGCACCACGCAAGAATAGAAACCAATTTGATCAGATAATCCCACCTAGAAAGCTAGTGCTCCCCTTTCCTAGCTCTCCCAGAAAACTTGTGCACCAAACTGTTGTTGCCTGCAACTGCCTGCGCAAAAAATCAGCTGCCTGGCAGAAACTGGCTCTCTCTGCAACTGCTTAGATAATGAAAATGAGAACTGGCGCCCTGTATTTATAGTGAACTGGGTAGGCTAACTGGGGCTGACTTCTCCTTCTGGGTATTAATAAATTCATAATAAATATATTTATCCAGCTCACAACTTGTCTAGGGTTTCCTTAACTTCTTTGCTTCCTTCCGGAGTATTCTAATCTCGTCATAGGTCACAATAGAGGTTCATACCTCTCGAAGCTACCGTAATATTAACACTATGTTTCTTTAAAAGTGTCGTAATTAGGTGGTAGAGCCTTTCCCTCCATGGATGCCCTAGGTAGATCCTTGTGTTGCATTTCAGCGTCCATGATGTGAGTTTCATTTAGGCTCAGGATTCCTTCTTAGCCCCATCATGACTCGTATTTCAGCCTCATTTCTCTTCTCAAATGATTTTTATGGCTTCAACCCTTGGGAATCCCCTAGAGCATGGTTTGTTTCCTTTCAAGATAATTTAAACTATGAAAGTGACATCTAGCAAGAGATTATTTATCCTTTTCATCCTTGCATAGATTACATACGAAAAGGATCCCCCTTGGAGTCTCCCTTAAGCTCTTTTCAGACAACCAAAAATTGAAAATATTTACGATCGATATTGTTTCCCTTCATGTTCGTCAAACTGAAATTTGAAGGCACATCTATCCAACAATATTTTACCCCTTTTTCAGTCTGGATGGCTAATTGACAAAAAAGGTATGCCCTAGGAGCTACGGTTCACTAGGAGAATTTTCTCAGCTATAAGTTTACCCCTTTTCCAGGCCTGAGGAACTAAAGTGACACAAAAGGGCCATTCTCCTTGGTTTTGGTTTATCTCTTTTTTAGGCCTTGGATATTATTTACAAAAAAGGACACCCTTGAAGTCTTCTTTAAGCCATTTTCAAGCTCCCTTAATAGGAAAATATCATTGAGTGACCTTGTTTCTTTCACACTCATTAATTGGTCCAGAAAGAACATCTATAAGTTTATCCCTTTTTCCAACCAATAGATTAAATAGGAAAAAGGAATACCTCGGGGGATACATCCCACCGGGTGAGTTTTCATAAGTATTAGTTTATCCCTTTTTCGGGCCTGGGGAACTAAATTTATGAAAAAAGGAACTATAGTTCTCTGATATAAGTTTAAACCTTTTTTAGACCTCAAAGACTCAACTTACGAAAAAGGTGTACCTTGGGAGATTCATCTTGCCGAGAGAGTATTCCCAAGTATTGTTTTATACTTTTTTGGGCTTGGGGATCTAACTGTACAAAAAAGAACACTTTGGAGTCTTCTTTTAGTGTTTTTCAGACTCTCTAAAATTGAAAAACCATAGAGCTTACCTTCTCTGGGCTTGTAAAACTTTACAATGAAGAAGTCTCGTTGTGTCATTCCATAATCGCATCACATGTATCATTCTTGCATCTTTGGCCTAATGTCGACTCCATTTTTCTATTATTGAACCTTTAGAGCATTCCTTAGGTGCAATCCTTGTAGCATTTTTTCCTTTGCGATATGACACCTTGACCCATGGAGGAATTTTCCCAAGTGTCTTTATCCTGCACATGTCTCCTTGCACTGAGCATTAGTATGTTCCATGCATTTGGAACCAATTTTCTTGCACGCAAAACTCGTTCCTCCTTTGTAATGTATCATTCTTTTATTCTTTTTCAAGATCATTAAATACGTGAAAAAGACAAAAAAATCAAATATTCCAAAAAGAGGGGATGGGGAAACATTCTCTTTTGTTGGTAGCAATCTAGTCACCCTTGGACAAAGCACATCCTTCAGTTTGTTTTGCAAGCATTGGGATCTAGTATGGCCTTAGGAAATTGTTCTCATTACATAGAGTTGTGTCCTCCTCCATTTGTTTAATCTTCCAAACATATGGAGATTTTGTGGTGCCTCTTGTGCCACAGACTTATGTCAATAACATGATTCCTAAATATTTTCACGTTTCATGCTCTTGTCCAAGGGGAAGTCTTGCAACCTAAGTCGATCATTCTATGATCAATCTCTTGACCTTCATGAGTCAGCCATCCTGAGATTTCTGTCAAGTTCACATTCAGAATCAATGCAATTCGGTGCCTAATGATCGAGGTCCTCCAGTCTTTCCATTATGGCTTTTCAAATACCTTGAAGTAGTGAGTCTTATACTCCTATTATACTCCTACCTGAGTTTTGAATATCTTGAAGCTATTGCTCGAGTTATGAAGTGATCATCTCTAGCCACGGGAAATACAAGAAAAGAAAACAAATCCCAGTTGGATAATCTTTGTTCTTCTCCTGCTTTAAAAAAAAAGGAAAGAAAAGAAAAGAAAAAAGGAAAAAGTGTGAAAACTATCCTAGCTAGCACATTAAAAATAAATAAATAAACCATAATAAACAAGAAGGTAACTTCACAGTTTCGTGATGGTTACGTCAGGATCCACGTTGCTACAACTTCCCTTGCAGCTCCGCTCCATTTCCCAAATCTCCCTTCAGTTTGTTCTGCAAGCATTGGGATCTAGTATGGCCTTAGGAAGTTTTTCTCGTTACATAGAGTTGTGTCCTCCTCTATTTGGTTAATATTCCAAACATATGGAGAGTTTGTGGGGCCTCCTGTGCCAGAGACTTATGTCAATAACATGATTCCTGAGTATTTGCATGTTCCGTGCTCTTGTCCAAGGGGAATTCTTGCAACCTGAGTCGGTCATTCTATGATCAGTCTCTTGACCCTCAATTTGTGATGCAAGCATTGGGATCTAGTATGGCCTTAGGAAGTGATCATATCTAGCCACAAGAATTAATACCTCCTGAAGATTCATATAACATTGTACGTCTTCCGATGATGTTAAGATGTAAATCCGTTGTGTATTATTCGTGGCTACACTTTATATTGGCATACACATTGGTCAGGTAGCCATGATTACTATATATGACTTGGATCTACAATTTACTTTATTGGCATCCATGCTTAGTTTTTCCTGATCATGGATATTCCCACCTCAGTGATTATTATTTTATTGCAGATTATGTGCTCATGGATACTCGCTTGAGTTGAATCGAATCTAGTGCCTTCCCACTTTATTAAATATGTTTTAATGTATTTTGGCCATTATTTTCTCTTCTGACCTCACACATTATGGGGCATTTGTTATAACTCAAAATCTCACTACTATGCATTTCTGATGTTGGCCTACTCATTCACACATATGCCAAACCTCTTTGTTGGAGTTCCTCACAAAAAAAAAAAAAGTGTATGGTGTATGAACCCTGATACATATGCAGAGTGTGTACATATGATAGCTGCATACCTAAAATATTGCGTACATACGCTAACTGCATACCTGAAAGACCGTGTGTACTCTAAAAAATTGCAAAAACATATAAATTTCGCACTTTCTGACAGAGTTTACGGGCTATTTTAGTTTGCACAACCATTTCACCTCTTGTAGCCCTTATAAAAACTGAATAACCATCATTTCTCCATATTAAAAGGGCCCTAGGGGGGTCATTTGAATATATGAAAGAAGAGGCAAGTGGACTCTGCCAAAATTTCTCCCTTGTATTCCAAGCCTTTTTGCATCATGCTCTGAGTTTCATGCTCAGCATTTCCTTCCATCCATCCTCCTTATACAATCCATCCCTTTCCCCTATATTGGTGTTATCCACAATTTTGGTCATTGAGATGATGTCATGATAATGTCATGATGATGGAAAATCAAGCTCTTCACTAAAGACATTTTCCTGAGAAAAGTTACACTTGTCTTCTTCCAGAAATCACATTTTAAAAAGAGTTCGCAGGCTGCTTGTATACTTACCTGCGAGAATGTCTGATTTTCGCAGGTTGCATTAAGCTCAAGTGCGAGAAGTTCGCATTGTACCTCATTGCAAGGTGCGAACATGTTCTTAATGAAGGAAAAAGATAAAATCTCGAACCTTCTAGAAGGGAATCTTCTAGAAGGATGAGTTGGCTTTGAATGGTTGTTCAAGTACTGGCATTCCAGATATCTTGGGATCATTTTCTATCCAAGTAACTAATCTATCTTCTCCTATATATTGAGGAGATTGCTCATGGAAAAGGTTAGAAGCAAACTAGCAAGAGATTGATTGGAGAATTA
>ML803070.1:125007-140368 GCA_009831015.1 Picea engelmannii
GAGATTGATTGGAGAATTAGTGCAAGACTGTATGGAGGACTGATGCTACAGCAGCTAGAGACAACAGCAAGGTCATCACAAGTGGTTGATTTTCTTCATGCATGAGCAAGTGTGTGTGTCAGAGCTAGGAGCCATCGAAAGGATACCTACGACATCAAGGCTCAGGTTGCAAGTTTCACTTTCAATTAATTCAATACAGTAATATGTCCCTTTCCCATAAAGATGATGTCACTTTATTACATAATTCCTTGATCATATGTATAGACTAGCTATTGAATATATTAATCTGCCTTTACTTCGATTGGTTTGTGCTATTGTGATCTGAACAGTGCAAAAGCATTGGAGTGAATCTTGGAACAACGGAGACTTAAGGAAAGCATTCATAAGGTATGTCCATAATTCTTGTCTCTTAGTTCATTCAATAGGTTAGATCTAGGGAAAGTGTATTATTTTGTCCTGTTTTGTTCTAGATCGAGGTGGATCTAGGGAGATCGGTTTGTGTCCGCACTCACAGATTTATCCTGAAACAATTGGCATGTTGGTTGTGAGGATAGGATATTGGGAATAATGCACTTGGATTCAAAGTAGAGGAACCCGGGCGAGGTTCGTGGAGTGGCGCCAGCAAGATTCAAGTTGTAACTTTTAATTTTGTTATTAATAAAAGAGAAACTTCTTGTCCCAGATATTTATTTCTTTATGTTCACATTTATAAATGATTTTCATGAACATATATACTTTTATATGATCTTTATATTTATGCATATGTTGTCATAGTTTGTTCTGTAAAGTTCTTTCAGGCCGGCCTTGGGAGGAGGCCTGCAATCTTGGAACAGACGGCAACAGGAAGGGATCGACAACAGCCAGAAGGATTTAAGGTACACATTTCGATCTTCTCTCTCTTCCCTTAATTATCAGTAGGTCTTCTTGGATTTGGGTAGAATATAAGCTTTTTAGTCTTTTAAGGTGTCAAGGACCTGCCTAGTCAGTAGACCTGGATTAGGGGGATTTTTCCCCATAGAAGTAGGTTTGTTGATTTATGTTTATTAGGAACACTCTTTAATGGTACCATCTTCCCCTTGTTATCTTCCCTTTTTAAGGGGCTTATAAGAGCATCTACATAAGTGATTGGTTGTTTTTCAGTCTTCTGTTTTGCAGAGGTTGAAACTTGATCATATCCCAGTCAAGTCTTATTGTTTGGTGATCTTTGACTATTAAGAATGTCATTCAAGATTTTCGAATTGTTCTCAAATCTTGATTGGTTGTTTCCTTTCTCAAGTTCCCTATTTAGTTGAACAATTCTTGTCTCTGGATTCTTACAATCTTGTTGTTTTTTGTCGAGTTGTTTAATCAATACTTGCTTGTTTCTCTTGGCTTCTCAAAGTTGATTCTTTAGGTAAATGATGATTTGCTCTAATTCTTTGATAGTTTTTTAAACTTCTTTTTCTATTAATTGTTGTGATTTTTCAAATTCTAGCAGTTGTCCCCTTAGTAACTTGTTTTTTTATTTTTATACTTCCTAATTTCATCCAAAGCACTGATTAGTTCTAATTTTAGGTCCAATTCTCCTTCATCCTCAGTTTTTTCTTCAATCTCAAAAGTATTTTTAGAAATATTATCTTAGGTTTCTATACCCATAAATAGATGTCCTGACTCTTCATCTTCACTTTCTTCATATGAACTCTTGTCCTCTTTGGTGTAAAAGGTCTTCTTCTTTTTGTTTTTGGTTTTTCCCTTTTTATGTTCTTTCTGATTGTAATCTTCTTCTTCATCATTATATTCTTTTTTGGGATAGGGACATTTGTTAGCGAAGTGTCCAATTTTTCCACAGTTGAAGCATTTGAAAGGTAACTTCCCTTCGTATTTTCCAGACCCTTTATTGAGTTTTCTTATAAAGTTGGCCTCTTATTCATCCGATATATCTTAGTGATTTTAATTTGGCACATGCTTATGGTTCCTTTTTTCTTTTGATGCTTTGAAGGTTGATTCCCTTTTTGATGAATTTTCTTTCTCGGTTCTCATTTCATATGCTATAAGAATCCCATGAAGTTCATCCATTGTAAGGTTGTCAAGCTAATATTGATCTTCCAAGGTAGATACCTTGGCATCATATCTCATTGGTAATGATATCATCACCTTTTGGACAATAATATTGTATGCTATCTTTTCTCCCAATGCTTTGATTGAATTGACTATTTCATCCACTCTTTGAAAATATTCTGCAATGTTTTCTTCCTCTTTCATCTTCAGACTCTCAAACTGCCCTCTGTGTGTTTGAAGTTTAGATTTCTTGACCTTTCCATCTCCTTCATAGATGATCTTCATTTTATACCAAATTTCCTTTGTTGATTTAGATTGCATCACTTTTACAAATATAGAATTCACTAATCCTCCAATAATAGCATTAATAGCTCTTGAATTGTCATTATAGATCTTATTTGAATTAGTATCAGTAGGTGGAGTAGATGGAGCAATGTAACCATTTTCGACAGATTTCTAGACATCACATCCAAGGGCCATCAGATAGATTTTCATTCTTATACTCTAGAAAGAATAATCATTTCCTCTAAACAGTGGTGCTCTGTTGGAGGACATTCCTTATTTTTTATCCATTTGATCTCTTAAGAATCTACCTTCCAGTGGTTAAAATATGGTGAAGGCACTTGCTCTGATACAAATTGTTGAACATTTGGCCAATAATGAGAGGCGGGGTTGAATCGGTTTTGCTTCTTTTTAAATATTTTTAATAATAATTAATTATTAAACTTATTAATCACAACAATTTATCAACAAGAATGTACTGAATATAAAAATTTAAATATAACAATAACAAGTACAAGTTACAATCATGTGAGAGACAACAATCTCTCTTCTTCTGAGCACCAATGATACGAATTTTATGAGAAAAATGAAATGAACACAGATTATTATTAAAATATGCTTAACACAAAATGACAGATATACAGTAAAACGGGTTTCTATTCAATAAGGAAATAAGTTGAAACTATAAAATGCAGCGGAAAAGAAGCTTGCTAGAATGGTGGCGTCTTATCTATGAGAAGAGATGTGACAGTTGCACTCATTTGCAAGAAGATGAGTACAATGAGGCTCTGAAGGCATTTTAAAAATAAACAGGAATGCCAAAAACCCTAGACATCAAAAAACCTAACCCTAGGAGATGAAACGCCAAAAGTCATGTGGGCCCCGTTGGGGTAAGTTAGTACATCAACTTCCTGGGGTCGTAACTTTTGTATACGATCTTTGTTTTAGGCACACGATAGACCGTTGGAAAGGTATATCCAAGGAATATAAATGTTTCCATAAGAATCTAACCCCATCTACAATGCGACATTGGTGAGCCCTAAAAACGTTGTTTAGGGCCTCAAAATGGCCCTACAAGTCAAGGACCCGAAAACTAGGAAAAATCTCCCATACTGGATGTTACCCATAATTTTGGTCATCATGATGGTGTATTAATGATGGTGTACTCAGGCTCTTCATAAGAACTTTCTCCTGAGAAAAGTTACCTTAATCTCTTCCCAGAAAACATACTTTTGAAGAAGGTTCGCAGGCTGCTAGTATACCAGGGTGCAAGAATGACCCATTCTCGCAGGCTGCCTTAAGCCAGGGTGTGAACTTCTCACACTGTGCTGAATAGCTAGGGTGCGAACTCATCCTAAAGCATGGAAAAAGATGAATTCTCGATGGTTCTAGAAGGGAATCTTCTAGAAGAATGGGTTGGCATTCGAATGGTTATCCTTGTATTGGATTCCCTGATATTGTGGGATCATTCTTATCCAAGTAACTATCTCATTCTCTTCTATATATTGAGGGAATTCTCATGGAAAACGTTAAGCAAGATTCATTGGAGAATTGGTGAAAGAATTGTGTGAAGCACTTAGATTGAACAGGAGCTTGGAGACTCTAGTTAGTCTATCAAGAGGATTTGATCTTCTTCATGCAAGGATTGAACAAGTGTGTGTGTTGGAGCCAAGATCCATCGAAAGGAAGTTTGTGACATCAAGGCTATTAGGTTGTAATCTTTACTTTCAATTAATATGATACAATGGCATGTCCCTTTCCCATAAAGTTATTCTCACTTTATTGTGTAATTCCTTGATCATACACATAAGTTGACAGTTGAATATATTTTGTTATCTTCAGTTTGGTTGGTTTGTATTGTCTTGGTCTTGACCTCACGAGAGCACCGGAGCGAAGCAAGAGCAACAGAGACCCTAGGAAGCGATACTAAGGTATGTTACTTGTTCCTTCCTACTAGCTAATTCAATGGTCAAAACTTAGGGAAAGAGTCATGTCCTGTCTTGTTTTGTTCTAGATACAGGTGGATCTAGGGAGATCTATTAGTGTCTGCACCTACCAATTAGTCTGATAACAAAATTGGCGACTCCACTGGGGAGATTATAACTCGTTTTCTTGTGGTTTTTGGTATTTTTCCTTGGCCATTTGTTCTTTCCTTACCCTTCTCCATTCATATCAATCTCTGAGTCTTCAGGATACCCTGATAGACCCTCTGGGTCCAGAGGCCTTTTCAAATTTTGTGTCATTTTCCAAAAATTTGACTAGTTTCAGACATTCTTGCACTGCACTTCACAGTAGCCTACAAGAATCTATAGGGTTCGCACCCTGTCTTTAGGTTCAGTGCGAGGTTCTCGCACTCTGCTCAAGGGCCACCTGTGAGAATCACTCATTCTCGCACTGTGTAACACTCTCAGCCTGCGAACCCATTTTTTCAAAGTTTTGGATTTAAGTTTTTGCATCTTTAACTGCCCAGATCAGTGTAGGTGCCTCAAAAGCGTTTCTTGGACCATTGATTGATGTTCTCTTGTCTTCGTTTCTTGTGCATGAACAGTCTTAGGATTTCAAAGGCTCTTCCTGTCACTTTTGTCTAGACTTTCGTTTCTTGACTTTTCTTGGCAAAGCTATACTCTCTAATTTTGGAATCTGAGTGTGCTTGATTGGTTAAGGACCGACGATCGGTTGAAAGTTGAGTTTCTTGGTCTTTATCATTTGCTTATTGTTTGAAAGATCACTTTTCTTATGCAATTGAACAGACTAGATTGGTTTGCTTGTTATTTTTGTTTTCATTGAGAGAGTGGTTTGGGTTTTTATCATTGCTTGTTCATTGGTTTTTTATTTTCTGTACTCTCACTATCATGGTGTGGGTCCTTCTTGAAAAGTGAACAAACATTTTTCTTTCAAAAATCATTTTTGTCTTTGAAAACATTGAAAATCAATTGTTGAAATTATTGAAAAAGAAAGAATAGAGAATTGGTATTGATGCGTGATTTGTTGCATTTTCATTTTAAAGGAAATTGTGTCTTGTAGCTCAAAGTTTGATCCAGAAAACTTCACTCTCCCTCCCATACATAGGATTCATTGAATGAAAATCGATATATTTCATTCTCATCCATGCATCATTGGGTCAGAGTCTTATACAACATCAGTTTCATCTCCGTTTCCTTTGAGTAAACAACAGCTCTTAATAACACTCCTTAATTGTAAAATTTACCTAGTAACTCTTTTCTAGGGCTCTATTACACCAACATTTAGCTAGGCTAGCACTTTGGAGTAGGAAGTGAGATACACTCTCCAAAGCACAAAACACACAATAGCATCTTGTGTTAAGGAGTGTTAAATTCCATTTGCAACATCTTGTCATGGGAATCCCTTCTCACACAAGGGTCAAGCACGGGGTCGCATTGATATTGCCAGAGTTACTCACCCTGCTTTGTTGATATCAGTGTAGAGATTGCACATATTACAGGGATCACTCGGAGGTATACCCACAATGATGAGTGGAAGCCTTTTGAGTTGACTTCGGGCTACATACCATGCCCTTGCATGTGAATCGGACTGTCGACTGTCCCCCCAGGCTTTATTGTTGTTGGTGGTAACCTTATTGGCCTATATTTCTAGGTTCTTACACAAGGTGACCATGAAGGGGAAAGTCTTCACGATACCTAGAATTGACGTTGACCAAACTCACCCGAGCTCCTTAGAGGGTATACCCACGATTATGTGTGGGAGCTTGCACCAGGGTGTAAGTCCGTTAAGCAGGTCATCAACGTAACTTTTCCATCCTAGCCCAGCCCCTTCTCGTCTCATTGTTGCGACGTTGGATTTCATCACCAACTAGTGACTTTGGAATTAGAAGGTCTTGTTTGCTTGGTGTTTCTTCCTAGATTTTGTTTACCAGCATGTGTTGTTTGTTTACCAAAGTTGACCATAAGATTTTCTTCGTGAAGTTTGTCACTCATTTACAATAGCTCCTCCACGTCGTTCACGTAGAATGCAGGGTTTATCTCCAGAGCATATGGAAGGTTCTCAACCCTTGCCTACAAGTACACCTAAGGGCTCTCCTCGGCAAAGTGAAGTCACAGTCATCACCACGCCACAAGTGGAACGCACTGACTCTCTAGAACATTTTTGAATTACAAATACTCGAGAGGACTTTCGACTTCACCGTGATTCTGAGCGACCGTTTATGCGACTGGATTCTTCTGGAGACTTAGTTGTTACATCTTCTGGATCACCAGTTGGACCCTTTCCAGGCATAGAAGGCCAAGATCTTTTTTGGTCTATAGGTGTTTTCCGACGGGACCTTTTTGGTCCAAGTTCACCTGTGATTTCTGAAATCTCTAGTACAGAGACAGTACCGTTGAATACTGCTTATCACTTTACCGTCCCTGTCGAAATGGACCATCTCACAGATACTACGAGTGTTCCAATCGAGTTTACTGCAGTTAGTCTTTCTCCCATCAACACACCGTGAATTCCCAACATCACTTCGACACTACCACCTAGATACCGTGCGTTGAATTCTTCCATTCCCACTCCTACACAAACCCCATCCGGCTCTCCTGGTGGTCCTTCTTCTTCTGGGCACTCTCTTCTAGGTTTTATTCCAACACACCCTCAATTTCCTTTTGGAGGACCTTCTTCATCTTCTACTGGTAGTGTTAATCCTAGTGGCACTATTTCGTCATTCACTCCAAATTACCAGTTTCTGGTTAGTGGACAATTTCACCAAGGTGGTATGACTCAACCTCCTCTCAGTGGGCAACTTCCTTTTGGAACGCAAATCCCAATTGTAACACAACCCCCAATTGGAACATTGCCCCCAATTGGAACACCACCTTCGATAGGAGGACCGACCCCACCTTATGGGAAAAACATACCTCCCTCCTTGGCCTAGTATTGGAATCATTTGATACAACATCCTCCTCCATCGACTGGGGGGCAGTAGTTTCCAGCTGCGTCCGTGATACCCCCTAGTATGGTCCAACCATATCCAGGTTCGTTCAATCCCATTTGGGGGGAAAATGCTCAAACTCAAGTCCTTGTTCCATGATACAATCCTATGAGCTACTATCCTCTTCAACCACCACTGAATATGCCTGGGTATTCACATTATATGCAGAATGCTTATGGTCCTACTGGTTTGCCAACAAGGCTTCCTCCCCAAAGCCACCAGTACCCGCAGGTGAATCGACAGTTACCCTTCATAGCCACTTTGGATCTTCCAGATTTGTTAAGGATTTTAAATGATCCAATTCGTCACTCTCCCCAATGGCCTGCTATACCCGCCAAGCTACCATCGGACATTCCCAAGTTCGACAGAAAAGTGGGAGAGGACCCAAACAATCATGCTATGACTTTTCACCTATGGTGTTCATCCAACTCATTGATGGATGACTCTATTCGATTATGTCTTTTTCAACGAACCCTCACAGGTTCTTTTTCAACGAACCCTTACCAGTTACCGATCCGTTATGACACGAGGATTGAGATTTTGAATTCCTTCAAACAGAACAAGGCCACTCATATATCCGATCACATTCCTGAGTGACGACGGAGATGTCATCTCATTAAACTCGAACTACCCGATCAGTTACTGGCAGAATGGTTCATAAAATCATTTGTGAATGACATCGGTCATGACATTGCCATGGGTGGAGTAGTCATGGAAGAGAAGGCTATCAGTCGTGCTCAATATCTTGACCTTGTTTATTCACAAACAAGTACCCTTTACGACTTACTACCTGACTTACCTCGTTCCTCTACTTCTAGAACTTCAACTACTCCAGCTGCTTCGCATGCAGCTGACGGTGTGATTGGTACTTTCTAGGCCCAACCACATTCCGCCTCAAGAAAAAACCCCAAATCTACTTCTTCTAATTTTCAAAATGATCCGTCTCCTGCCCCTCCCACTGGCAAGACTTTTGAGGTAAATGCAGTCCAATCTACCCTAGCCGGTAAAAACAAATCTAAAAAGGGAAGGGATAAGAATAAGGAGGGAAAAAATACTTCTCAAGCAGAGAAAACCAAAACTACCCCTGTTGACGATCGGGATAAGCGCAAACCTTGATACCCTTGTCTTATCTGTGGTGATGATCACTACACGAAGGATTGTCCATGACACGTCGAGGTCACCCAGTTCCTTCAAGGAGCTCCAAAACTACCTGCACTGGCCATTTTGTCACAACCCTTCTCGTCTCAACAACAGGCTCAGTTGGTCATTCATGACCAACCCTCATCTTCTACTACATCCTATGTTTTGATGTGTACTGGTGATTCTAAGCAGAGCGACGTTGCAATCACTACTCGAGCCAAAGATTATTCTGCCTCTAAGGAGAAGGTTGATGATTTACCCCCTTCCTTGGTCCAACCCTCTCCCGTGACTCCACCTACCAACAGTCCTCTTCATCTCGAACGACTGAGCCTCGACACAGTTCTGCGACCCCCCCCAAAGGGCGTCATTCAGAAATCAGCTTTCAATCCCCATGCTCGTGCTACCCAGAACTACAGCATTGTTGAAGATATGGCTCAAGCACCTTCTGCAATGTCAGCCCTCGAAGTCCTTCAGACTTGTCCCACACAATGGAAGGCACTCTTGAAAGCTATCGGTGGAATCGATCCGACGGATACGAATTTAATAATCTTTGACTTGGAAGATCACATTCCAAGGTTACCCCCTTAACTCGCATTCTAGATCCAAGTGGTTGTCTCAGACAAAAATATTTTCCGAACCGTTATCGATGAGGGTGCCTCGACATGTGTTATGTCTATTGCTTGCTGGAAGGCCATTGGCTCTCCTTCTTTGAATGAATCCCAGAACACTCTTAAAGCCTTCAACGGCTCCGGTTTTAATCCCTACGGTGTCCTTCCTTCATTTCCCATCACGTTAGAAGGCAAAACGATCCAATTCGAAGTGGAAGTCTTTGACGCTCCCCTTGATTGCAATATTTTGCTTGGCTACAGCAAGATCGATTCCATGCGCGCAGTTGTGTCGACCCTTTTCCATGTAGTACGTTTCCCTCATCAAGGAAAGGTTGTTACTGTCGACCAACTAGCCTTCTTTAATTCTGATACCCTTGCTGGCAACGTACCGTTTATTTCTAAAACCCCGTCGGGTTATCAGAACGTCAGTGTAGGCCTTCTAAAAGACTCTTCGTTAATGGGTACTTTCCCCATTCCACCGCCCGATGTTCCATGCTCGTCTGTTGCTTCCATCAACATGATCTCCACCTCTTTTCATGAACTTCCTGCGTCCCACGACCCCTGGATAGTACCTGACCCTGGAGATCATCTTCTTTACGGTGATGAAATGTCATTAAGTCTGGTTGAATCCACCTATCAGGCCATTCAATCGGCAAAACCTTCTACCCCCTCTCTTGGTGAGTTGTCTCCCGATCCTTTTCGTGTCATTTTTCCCACTGACGAGATGATCATCTCTATCATGGAGGACACCCCTTGGGACGATGGGCATCATCGTTCCATCCTCTTTCTGGAGCACCATACCATTGAGAACTACCAATGGATTTCGACTCCGTCGATCGTTGTCATCATGTCCACCATTCTTGGGTCCACACACGATGTGTTTTCTGAAAGGAACCTAAGCAATATCTCACCCACTATTCCCCTTGACATCTCCGTTAAACCTGGGATTGTCGAAAATGTCCATATCAGAGCTTCGTGTTCTTCTGACAAAATCGTCACCTACACATCCCTTTTCAAAGAGTTTCACGACATCTTCGCCTGGAGCTACGAAGAAATGTTGGGTATTGACCCTGAGATTGTGATACATGAGATAAAGACATACCCCAATGCTAAACCCGTCTAGAAATGCCTTCATCCAGTTCACCCACGTAAAGTGGCTGCTATCAAGCTCGAAGTCGAGAAACTTCTGAAAGATGGCTTTATTTATCTGGTGGCTCTCACAGACTAGGTTTCCAATCTTGTCCTGATTGACAAGAAACAAGGCACCATTCGTGTATGCGTTGATTATAGGAATATCAACAAAGCTTGTCCCAAAGACAACTTTCCTACCACCTTCGTCAATCAGATTGTCGACGATTACGCTGGAAGTGAAATCTTCTCTCTCATGGATGGTTTCTCCAGGTATAATCAAATCAACATTGTTCACGAGGATCAACATAAGACTGCTTTTATTTGTCCTTGGGGTACTTTTGCTTATCGAAAACTTCCTTTCAGTCTCAAGAACGCTGGCGCAACTTTTCAATGCGCTATGTCTTATGCTTTCCATGATATCAAGCACATCGTTCAACCATATTTGGATGATTTACCTGCTCATTCAATGCGTCGATTCGATCACCCAACCCACCTCCGAGCCATTTTCGTTCATTGTCGGTTCTACCGTATACGTTTGAATCCTCATAAGTGCATTTTTTGCATGGAATCCGACAGTCTTCTAGGTTTTATCATTTCGCGTCAAGGGATCCGGGTGGATCCTTTAAAGATTGAGGTGATCCTTAATCTCCCTCCTCCTTCTACTCTTCGCCAGTTACAAATTTTGCAGGGGGAAGCAAAATTTCTTCGTTGTTTTATCCCAATTATGTCGAGATAACTCGTGGATTTATGTGGCTCCTCAAAAAGGGTTCAGAGTTCGTCTGGAATACCATCGCCAACAATTCTCTTGAAGATTTGAAATTGTCCCTAACGTGTGCTCCGCTTCTCTTTCCCCCCAATTACAGTCGTGATTATTTCCTTTACCTTGTTGCCTCGAATTACACCATTGGTATAATTCTCGTCCAAGAGGATGATGCTAACGACGAACATTTTATTTACTACTTGAGTCGAAGTCTCACGCCTACTAAAATCAAGTATTTACATGTCGAAAAACTGGCCTTGGCTGCCATCCAAGCCGTCCAACGCTTCCGGCACTATATCCTCTCACGCATACTACAGTGATTTCTCACTGCAACCCTATGCAACACATTCTTACATGTCAATTGCTAGGGGGCAAGTACTCCAAATGGATTGTGATACTCCAAGAGTTTGACTTGGAATTCGAATGCGCCAAGTCCAAGAAGTTCTTAGTTTTTGCTGAGTTGATATGCGACTTTCCCCATTCTGAAATGGAAACAGTAGCAACAGATTCATTACCCGATGAATCTCTTTTCCTTATCAGCACCGATGATCTTTGGTATGGTGATATCATTATATATCTCCAAACCTAGACTTTCCAGCTATCTTTGTCTAGTACTGACCGACGTCGCATACGCTATCAAGCTTGTCAATACATTATCCTTGGGGATACTCTTTATCGTTAGGGGATTGAATCTGTTTTTCGACATTGTCTAACGTTCGATGAAGCCGAGAAAGCTCTGAATCACTGCCATTCTGGAGCCTGTGGTGGTCATATGTCTGGGTATTCTACTACCCAGAAGATCTTACGAGCAGGGTATTTTTGGCCTTCTTTATTTAACGACTGCATAATCGTCGTTCAAAAATGGCATGCTTGCCAGACCTATAATCAGAAGATACGATCACATCCTTCTCCTCTTCACCCTATGGTCTCCGTTGGTCCCTTCATGAAATGGGGCATCGATTTCATGACATGTCACCCTCACTCGACCGGGGGGCATGGTTACATTATTGTAGTCGTCGATTACTTTACAAAATGGGCCGAGGCAATGCCAACATTTGACAACACTGGAAATATCACAGCATTATTCATTTTTAATCATGTCATAGCTCATTTTGGTGTTCCCCAAGCTATCGTCACTGATCACGGTAGCCACTTCAGAAACTTCATGATGTCCAAACTTACTGAAAAGTTGGGTCTTCACCATGATAACTCAACGCCCTATTACCCACAAGCCAACGGCTAATTCAAAGCAATTAACAAAGTTCTCATAACTATGATCCGACGAATGATAGGGATTCATAAAACAAGTTGGCACACAATGTTTTTTTCGGCATTGTGGGCTTACCAGACATCCGTCAAGCCCACTACTAGGTCTACACCTTTCCGGTTAGTCTATGGTGTGGAAGCCATTCTCCTGATTGAATGCGAGATACCCTCTTTAAAACTAGTTGTTGAACTCCTACCCAACACTTCTGCTGAGGAAGAACGTCTATTGTATCTTATGTGATTAGACGAAACTCGATGCGATGCTACCCTATTTATAGAAGCTCAGAAGAAACGTGTCAAGGCCCAATACGACAAACATGTCAAACCTCGCGTTTTCTCCGAAGGAGAATTTGTCCTCCTCTATGAACAAGATCATGATATGTTAGGAGCTGGGAAATTCAAAGCCATGTGGCGAGGTCCTTATATCATTCGATGAGTTTTGGAAAAAAGAGCTTATGAGTTAGTAGATTACGATGGTATCCCTTTGAGCGAACCCAAGAATGGGTTGTACTTGAAGAAGTATTATGCATAAAAATATTTGTGCACGAGTACTTGTATTTTTATTGTATCATACTTCTTGTGTGTTACTATAGCTTGCTTTTGTCATTATCTGGTCTCTGCCCTTATGTGACATTGTGTTTGATTTCCAGATGTCCGAGTCTTCGCTACCCTATATTGGCTTCGCTGATGGCGCTAGCCGTAGTACTCAGAACCTTGCTTCCACTGCATGGGCAATTTACTCCCCTGCAAACGAACTTGTCTCCTTATGAGGTGTGTGTATTGGCCATGCGACCAACAACATTGTAGAGTATAGCGCCATTATTGAATTATTGGTTGATGCTATCTCGCTCGGAATCCGTCATTTGGTTGTGTGACTTGATTCGTAGCTTGAAGTACTACAGTTAAGTAATGTCTATACTATTCAAAGTCCTACTTTGTTACGGGTGCATTTGCGAATTCACCTCTTGGAATGTTATTTTGATTACATTGAATATCAACATATTCCTAGATGTCTAAATACATTAACAGATGCATTGGCTAACTATGTATTAGACAGACATTTGAATCATTTATAAATCAATCACATCAATTTTCATAACACATGATAAACCGGTAGAAGCCGTCTGTATATATAACGATCAAAAGAGTTTTTTACAAAAAGTTTTGTCCGAAGACCAAAATGTCAAAATCTGAAGCTCATAGCTTCTACAAAGTGACGTCATGGATGACGTCCACGGTAACACACGACTGCCTGGGCAACTCTATGGAGCAGTCGACTCATGGACCCTGACACTCCTACTGTATGACGCTGATCGCGTCGTGGAACCTCTTCAAGAGGCATGTCTGGAATATCTGTTGTCAAGCCCTCTAGGTTTTGTTCCACTACTTGATAATCCTGAGCATATTGTGGCGGTGGTGCTACCTCTCCTCACCGCTGAATGGGAGAATTACCAGGAGATCGGTAAGGTCCAACATCTGTGTCATCAAAAATGAATTTTGTATTTAGTCTTTGAACAAACATATAAAAAAAAACATTTGCATATGATAAAAATTCACAAAAACATTTAGAAAGGAAAAAATTGTGTACTTCTTACCAAGTCCCCCCACTGAGCATCCTCCGGCGGGACTAAGTCCGGATCTCCTCAGAAATCCAACCCAGCATAAGCGTAATCGTCAACCATCAACATCTGTGGTTGCAGCCAATCGAAGAAGGTATCATCATACTTGATGATTGGTCTAGCTACGTGTCGGGCCATGAGCTGACACCATCTAAGAATTCTTGGATCCCTAGGAGCCGGTAAATTCCACTCCACCTGCAGCCTCAGTAATGGAACCCTCTCAAGGAAGAAGGACACTGACAAAGATCCATACCCGAATTGCTTCAGGTCACCTCGTCTGCATTTGGTCAACTACTTTTCATACTACGAAGCACAGCATCTGCCCAGTTGAAAACCCAAGGCTCAGTACACTCTATGGCATACTAGAAGTAACTTTGTAGTGCCATGTGAGGAGCGAAGCTCCCAGCCATCCGATCTATGGTAAACAAGATAGTATGGCGGTTCAAATCTCGTACCCCCCAAATAGCTACTTTTCCTTTCTTCCTCTCTGCCTCGAGAACACAGTGTAAGCGGCAATACTCACTCATGGGGAACCCACCACCTCTTCTACCAGTCAGGCTCACGTGGTACCCACGTCATGGTAGTCCAGTCAAAAAGTAAATGTCCTCAATATCTAAGGACAGTGTGTGAACCCCTACATGAAATACCTATTGATCAAGATCTCACATACGCACAAGGTACTCTAATAACCTGACTTGGGCCCTCATGCCCGGGATACGAAAGTACTTCAGAAGGCCACAGTTTCTCAAAGCAGCAATAGTGGGTGGATGATTTTTGGCAATGGCATTGTCTTCTTCGTGCTCCCTTTCGCACCATTCAAGAACCATTTTGATGGCCAATTACCTACATAAGAAGCACAAAAAGAGGATTAGCAACTCTATTCATGAATTGGTTCTCTTTCATTGAGTAAATTCTTAGAAAACTTTTGTGCTTTGTGGTTCTCACAGGTGCCCTTTAGGCACAGTGCGAGAACCTCGCAGGCTATTGTGGGATCACCTGCAAGAATGACCCATTCTCACAGGTCCTGTGTAGCCCACCTGCGAGAATGGCTGAGCACAAGTAGGGCTCATAAAACTGTTAGGACCACATATTGTACCCTTTTTGCCCATACTTTTTGCCATTGTTATACCCTTCATCACTAGTGTTTAGACTCATAATATCACTACATCTGATCATTCCAAGGTATATAAGGTCCTTTCTCATTATTATATGCTTAATCTGTTTTGCATAATACTTTACATTACTTTTTGACCTAACCATTGATTAGAAGCGCATAAGTGTCCATATTTGAAGAATAGTATTCAAGGCCGATGCTGAAACACGGAAGCTGCTACACAATCCAAGAACGCACATGCTGAAACACGGAGCTGCTACACAGTCCGAGGATACATATGCCGAAACACGAAGCAGCTACATGGTTCGACGATGCAGATGCTGAAACACGGAGCTGTCACTCAGTTCAGAAATGCAGATGCTGAGACACAGTGGAGACCGCCACGATGCTGAAACACGAGCCCTGACAGTTAGCAGTCAAGGCCGACACAGTCAAAGGGCGCGATTCACATGG
>ML803070.1:155539-168757 GCA_009831015.1 Picea engelmannii
AAAGTGAAAATGATATGGTAAAAAGAGTTTTACTCCTTTATATTTACTTTTACCATGTTATTTGGTTTTTTATGATTATTTATCTATTAAACCCTAATCCCTAATGTCCTTTTGAGTGTAACTTTTGCAGGCGTAATGACTTCTATGTTCATTTACAGGGATGCAGACATAATTTTTCTTTTTCCATTGCATGTTTTGATTGTTTTTTATGGTTTTTGTATAAAACCTCGAGCGTGGTCTTTGTCCGATCTCGTGCTCGAAAATACATGAGAACGCGATTGAGCATACTTTTATCACTTTTTCGGGCTCAACAAGGTTATACAAAAAAGGAACCCCCTGGTGTCCTCTTTAAGCTCTTTTCAGACTCTCTAAACATGAAAAGATAGCCGAGCGACCTTGCTATTTTCATGCTCAATAAAGTATCTGAAGAAAGTGTCTGGTGAGCGATAATTTATCTCTTTTTCGGTCTCATCGGACTATTTTACGAAAAAGGAACTGAGAGAGTTCTCTTTTAAGTGTTTTTCGAGACTCTATAATCATGAAAAACCTTCGAGTTTTCTATCTCTGGACTTGTTAAACAAACATTGACAGACCCGTGATGGGATCGAACCACTCCTTCTTAGGGTTCATTAAACATACTCTGAAGGACTTATCTGAAGGATAAGATTATATCAACAAGCATATGTTATCCTCCTCAAGCTTGCGTAAAAATAAAGAGGTACTCGCCAGAAATGGTGGGGGAAAATTTGGGAAAGGGATATGTTTTCATCATCGTATTGATTGGCAGTAAGTGTCACTCTTGAATATGACACCCCCATATTCATTATATTTGAAGCCGGATTGGGAAATCCATTTGTCTCTCATTAAATTTGCTACAAGGTCATTCCCTGTGTCGTCTTTGAGTCAATGCTACCAAATCATTGGTCGTGTCGTTCATATGTTCAAGAGAAGTCCATCTGAAACCTCTATTGAGTCGGCCATCTATAGTTGTCCATTCTCTCCGTGTCAGCCTTCCCTGTGTCCAGTTCAACTTACATCATACTTTGTTTCATATTCAAAATCTGTTATTCATTTCATGTAAATGATGGGGGATACATCAAGGCCCTCCTGTGACGAGTTTTGTTACGTCGACTTCAGCTCATTATCCGGAATCAAGACTTAGAAATTCTTTGGTACCTTGGAGCTTACATGCCTCAATGGCAGGTTTCCTCACTTTCAACAGTGGGTTTACATCATTGACCCCTGATCAAAAGATTCCATCGGATGTTTGACTTCAACCCACTCGTTCACACTTGATGGATTGTACTAGAGTACCTTGGGAGTCATTGACATCAATGGTGATTTCCCTCGCATTTGTTAACGGTTTCATCAATGACCGGTAATCAAGTGGTTTCTGCCATGTTCGACTTCAACACATGTAATCACATGGTTAGATTCGCACTTTGGGTGACGAGATTGGAAGACCCTGGATATCATTTCTTTGTCCAAGTTGTGATGGAGTATGTATAATCTGCGACACATAGATCCATTGTGTATGTCTCATGGCTATGTCATCTCAATTTGAAATTTTCCACATAGATCCACAGTGTATTCCTGGAGGCTATGCTATATTTTGACGGCATGGATCCACAGTGTATGATTGGTGGCCATGACTTATGTCTATAATGTCATCCATCTGTGATCTGAATATGGGAATGTCTACCTCAGAATTAATATATATGATATTTTGCAGATGCTTTGTTGTTCGCAGGTCTCTAATTAGGTGCGCTCCTGGTTTCTGAAACACACATGCAGCTTACAAAGTCTTTCGGATGTCACTGATTCCAGCCTCATACTTTGGGGGGCATTCTATTACCCATAATTTTGGTCATCATGATGGTGTACTCAAGCTCTTCATAAGAACTTTCTCCTGAGAAAATTTACCTTCATCTCTTCCCAGAAAACATAGTTTTGAAGAAGGTTCGCGAGCTGCTAGTATACCAGGGTGCGAGAATGACCCATTCTCGCAGGCTGCCTTAAGCCAGGGTGTGAACTTCTCGCACTGTGCTGAATCACTAGGGTGCAAACTCGTCCTAAAGCATGGAAAAAGATGAATTCTCGATGGTTCTAGAAGGGAATCTTCTAGAAGAATGGGTTTGCATTCGAATGGTTATCCTTGTACTAGATTCCCTGATATTATGGGATCATTCTTATCCAAGTAACTATCTCATTCTCTCCTATATATTGAGGGAATTCTCATGGAAAAGGTTAAGAAAGATTCATTGGAGAATTGGTGAAAGAATTGTGTGAAGGACTTAGCTTGAACAGGAGCTTGGAGACTCTAGTTATACTATCAAGAGGATTTGATCTTCTTCATGCAAGGATTGAGCAAGTGTGTGTGTTGGAGCCAAGAGCCATCGAAAGGAAGTTTGTGACATCAAGGCTATTAGGTTGTAATCTTTACTTTCAATTAATATGATACAGTGGCATGTCCCTTTCCCATAAAGCTATTCTCACTTTATTGTGTAATTCCTTGATCATACACATAAGTTGACAGTTGAATATATTTTGCTATCTTCACGTTGGTTGGTTTGTGTTGTCTTGGTCTTGACCTCACGAGAGCACTGGAGCGAAGTGGGAGCAATAGAGACCCTAGGAAGCGATACTAAGGTATGTTACTTGTTGCTTCCTACTATATAATTCAATGGTCAAAACTTAGGGAAAGAGTCATGTCCTGTCCTGTTTTGTTCTAGATCTAGGTGGATCTAGGGAGATCTGTTAGTGTCTGCACCTACCGATTAGTCTGATAACACTGGAAAACTGCCAAAATGAGCCAGTTGGAATAGGTGGGAGGCCACCAACATCCATATGGATCAATCCTCCCCCCTTAGGAAGCAATGGTCTCCATTGCATTGAGTACCCCCATCAGATGAGGAAATTTTTGCTGAATTTAGCCCCGGGTGAGCCCCTTTCCTTGGTCCAGGAATTGCCCTGCTTTGACAACTCGATAATGTTGGATCCTTTGTTGGTGAGTGCAGTTGACCTGTGTGTCCACAATATGATCATTGGATGCATGTTTTATGCATTTGGGGATGAGCTCTGTTGGTGTCAATTTTTATGTTTCCTCTGAGGTGTCCAATAATGGTGGGAAATAAGGGTGAAGGAGATCCATGTTGAACACTGGGTGCAGGCCAAGGAAAGGAGGAATGTTGAGCTCAAAATAATTATCACCCATAGCATTGGTGATGGTGTACGACCCATAATGGAATGGGTGAAGCTTCCGATGGGGCCATGTAAGGCGTTCTTTCTACAAGTGCAACCAAACTTTGTCTCCCACCTAAAACTTATGTGGCACCCGGTGTTGATCATGGCACTGCTTGTACTTGGCATTGAAGTTCTGTAGGATATCTTGAACCTGTTGGCAGATGTGATGGATCCTCTCAATGAACTGGATGGCTTTGTCAGCTTCAGTTGGAGTGGTAGATGATTCGGCCAAGGTGATCGCAAGGGGTAGTGTAACATCTATGTGAGCCAATGGTTGGAATCCCAAACCCACCTAAAAGGGGTTGTGGTCAGTTAATCTATCCAAGGATCAGTTGTAGATATGTTGAACATAGGGAAGACTCCCATCCCATGTGTGGGGGTGCTTGGAATTGTTCATATGCAGGATATGCATGATCATTCGATTTACGACCTTGGTTTGGCCATCTGTCTAGGGGTGGAAGGCAGTGGATTTGGTGAGCTTGCTGTCCAGCAGTGACCATAGGATTGACTAGAATGTGATAATAAACCGACTATCCTGATTTGAGACAAATTTTTGTGGGATTCCAAAATATACCCAGACTCGTTCAAGGAAGAGCTTGGTAGTGGCCTCTGTTGTGATTCTCTTCTTGTAGGCAGCCATAATCGCCATCTTAGAAAAGCGATCAACAGCCACAAAAACACAGTCATTTCCCCTCTTGGTGGATGGGAGGCCCGACATATAATCCATTGATATGGACTCCCATGGCCTATCAGGAGTAGGAAGATGGGTGTACTGGCCCTATTTCTTAGTGGTCAATTTGGCAATAGCGCAGGTAGTGCAGCACCTGATATACATCCTGATATCCTTTCAAAGTTTCATCCAGTATAAATGTTTCTACAGCATTGCCACTGTATTTTTGATGTCGAAGTGTCTTGCCACCCAATTGTAGTGGGCTTCCTATATAATCTTTTCTCGCTCAATTGATGGAACGTAGATATGGCCCAGACAGCATAAAAACCCATCCTGAAGATGGAAATTAGTGACAACTGCATTTGCACCCAACATTTGGTAGGTGGTGGCGAAGTAGAAGTTTGTCTCATAGAGTTGGGGCCATCCATAGGTCTCATGGTTGCAAGAGTCTAGCACCATGGTGAGTTTAGCGACTAGCGATCTGCTGAGGAACTCAGCGACTCGGTTGGTACTTCATGTTTTATACTTGATGTTGAGGTGGAATTCTTGAAATTATGTGGACCACTTATGATGGCGGTCATTCTACAATTTTCCTTGTGTCTGTATGAACTGTAGTGGCTTATGATCAGTGTGGATTACTGTCTCCTTCCCAAGAATGTAATGTCTCCACTGGCAGCAATCTTGCACAATGGAGTACATTTATTTTTCATAAGTACGGTACTGACGGATAGCATTTGATAGTGTCTCACTATGATAGGCCACAGGATGGTCGTGCTAAGTGAGAACGATGCCCACAACATTGTCTAAATCATGTGTCTCGATCTCAAAGGGATGTTGCAAGTCCAGTAATGAAAGTATTAGGGATGAGCACAAGCGTTGCTTCAAATCATAGAACGCCTGTTGTTGGGACCAGCCCCACACAAATTTTTCCTTACCACCACCCCTCGTTACTTGGTTGAGGGCCCATGAAATATGGGAGAATCCCAACACAAACCTACAGTAGAAATTGGCAAGGCCTAAGAAGCTCTGAAGCTCAGTGAGTGTGGTTGGGGCTAGCTAGTCACAGATGACCTAGATCTTGGCTAGATCCACATGTATGCCATGCTGATCAATGATGTATTCTAGTTAATGGACCTTGTCCATGCCGAAGGAGCATTTTTCCAAGTTTTCATATAGCTTACGTTGCTGCAGGGTGTGCAGAACTTACCAAATATGGTGCAAATGTTCCACCCATGTCTTTTTGTAGATGAGGATGTCATCCAGATACACCACTACAAAAGTATTGGTGAATGGTCACAGGATATCGTCCATCAACCTTATGAAAGTGGTCGGAGCATTTTTCAAACCAAAGGGCATGACCAACCATTCAAAAAGACCTTCCTTTGACTTGAAGGCGGTCTTCCATACATCTGTTTGTTCTATTGGGACCTGGTGGTAGCCAGACTTCAGATCAATATTACTGAAGTATTTGGCCCCCATGAGCTAATCAAGGAGGTCGTTGATTCAGGGAATCAAGTACCGGTTTTTTACTATGATTTTATTCAGGGCCCAGTAATCAATGCAGAGTTGTCAGGTTCCATCTTTCTTCTGTACCAACACGATTGGGCTCCCACAAGGCTATGAGTTGGGATGGATGTGCCCCTTGTGGAGAATTTCTTGGATATTCCACTTGATCTCCTCATTCTCTAGCAGAGAGCAGCGGTAAACTGGCCCATTGGGTAGCGGTGCGTCGGGGGTCATATCGATGGGATGCTTGACCTGACAGTGTAGAGTTACATCGGTAGGTGAGGAGAAGATATCTGAGTATTTTTCCATGACCTTATCCACTTTCTTTTGTTTTTTGGAGAGGTCAACCATGGAGGCTCTGGATGTGGTTGTGATATTTCGCTCATTATGAGAGTGAATCACGAAGAAGAAAAACTTCCCCGTCTGAGAGATGACCTTCATGCATTACTTGGCATAGATCAAGCAAATAGCACTAGGTGGGACTGCCTCAGGTATCCTGTACAATTTCTTTTTCAAAGTAATAATAACACTGTGAGGCTTAGACTCATATATAGCATGATGTTTCCATAAATATCATTGACCCAAAAGAACATTACAAAATTTGAGAGGAGAAACATCAAACAATACCTCAACTTTGAAGGGCTTGATGTTGTATGACAAGCGACGTTGGCTGACGTGGATATCGCTTCCTTGGAAGAGCCATCCAATGGTGTAGGGTTGTGGGTGCAGTGTTGTCAGCAAGGTGAGCCTCTTGACAACCTCTACTAAGATGAGGTTCTTCTATCTACTACTATCATTGATAAAGTGCAGCGGGGTACCCTTCACCCACATCTGTGAATGAAAAAGGTGCTTGCCTTCCTCTGGCTCGTCTAGTTCACCGGGCTGGAGCTTGGTGGTAGAAATGGTAGCACTGGGTTCTGCGTCAATGATTTGTCTCTCCCTTTCTAGTTATGACTTGGATTTGGAACCCGCGAATGATTCAGAGGCTTTCACCTCAGCCAACATTGATGTCTTTGAGCGAAAATCGTCCCTATTATGCCAAGGGATCTTATGGAAGTCGCACCACTTCCCGATATCTTTATTTGTATTTCTGGTGTCCTTCTTTGATTTCGACTTGGACTGGTTATCCTGAGGCTATCCATATTTTCTCTTTCCTTTGTTCTGTGGGTTGGGTTCGTCCTTTCCTTGCTTTTTCTATGCGGGGTTCCCAAGCCCAAATTTTTCGCGTCTTTTGTTTAAGGTTCTGTTCGATTTTGACGACATATCGATAGGCCACACCCAAGGACAAGATGTCCAGAAACTCCATTTCAGCCTAGATGTATCTATGCAGACTATCATGATACTTGAGCACCTAATGTCACCTAGAATCTTTGATACCCAGGTTGGTGTGCAAGGTATGGAAGATATTTGTGAACTCGGGCACTGCTTGGTCTATTTCCTACCGCAGTGTGGTCCATTTTGTGTATAGGTCCTAATAACTTCTGACAGGGTAGTATTTTTCCTTAATAGCATCCCTGAAGGGCTCCCAGCTGACTACGACTGTAAATAATGAATTTTCCTCTGTTTCCTTTTGCTCGTAGAAATTTTCCCACCAATCTTTGACATGGGGAATGGCTTTGAGGAGCACAAAAGTAATATTTTCTCTATTCAAGAAGTTATGGACAGAGAAATACCCTTCTAGTAGATTCAACCATTTGTCTACAGCATCTGTGTCTATCTGACCTTCAAATATAGGAATATCAATGTTGATTTGTACCTTGAAGGGGGAGATGCCTCCGTTTGAGGAAGATGTGTCACCTGTTGGTAGTCGCCGAAGGATTTACGCAAAACTATCCATCATCTTGTTCCTCTGTTGTGTGAGGGATTCCTTGAGAAACATTTTGAAAGGATATCATGTCCCATCATCTTTATTTTCTACCACCATGAGAGTTCGCTTGGGCATGTGAGAACTTTTTCCTCAAGAGAAACAAGCTCAAGACCCAATTCTTTGTACCCTGGCCTCGTTGGGGACATGCATTAAGAACGACAAAGAGAAGACCGCTATGATACCACTGATCCATATTTTATGAGAAGCATGAAATGAATACAGATTATCATTAAAAGATGCTTAACACAGAATAACAGATATACAGTAAAATTGGTTTCTATTCAATAAGGAAATAACCTGAAACTGTAAAATGCAGTGGAAAACAAGCTTGCTAGAATGGTGGCGGCTTATCTCTGAGAAGAGATGTGACGGTTGCGCTCATTCACAAGAAGATGAGTACAATGAGGATGAGAAGGCATTTTTAAAATAAATGAAAATTCCAAAAACCCTAGACATCCAAAAACCTAACCCTAGGAGATGAAGCGCCAAAAGTCATGTGGGCCCCGTTGGGGTAAGTTAGTACATCAACTTCCTGGGGTTGTAACTTTTGCATACAATATCCGTTTTAGGCACACAATAGCCCGTTGGAAAGGTCTATTCGAGAAATAAACATGTTTCCATCAAAATCTAACTCCATCTACATTTCAATTGTGGAGATCCCTAAAAATATTGTTTAGGGCCTCAAAACAGCCTCGGAAGTCACGGACCCAAAAACTAGGAAAAAAATGTCAAACTGGAAAACTACCAAAATGAGCCAATTGGAATAGGTGGGAGGCCACTGACATCCATCTGGATCAACCAACTCAAGGAGACACCAATCCCCTAGTTTTAGAGCACCAACTCCCTTGTTTCATGGCACTAACTCTAGGAAGCACCAACTCCTTTGTGAAACAGGCTTTATCCTGTAGAGGACTTCAATCCTCCCAAGATCCTCCCTACCACCCTCACTATATAAAAATGTTTACATTTTCTTTCTTGGACTTTGCTACTACTTATGATCTTCTGATATAGATTGCAGAGACACTCTCCTTCCATTATACCTTTTTGTTTATATAATATACCAACATGTATGAATTTGAAACATTATGTCTCTTTTTAAGAAACAATGCACCTCTTCATTTAATTTAATAATAATGCTAACATTTTGTCCTTAATATTTTTTTTTATTCAAAATAATTCAAATCCATTGTAATTTATTCATCATTAATGGAATATCTAGGTGCTAAAAATTGTTTACTGTTGTTGTAACAGTTCCTTGAACAAACCCTAATCCTGAGGTGTTAATTATATTTAATCATATTTTTATCCTTTATGAGTCGATCTAAGTTATGGATTGACTCTTCTTATTCTAGTCACACAGTTCCATATTGATCCAATGATCTACAATCAATCTTCTGTTGAAATGAACACTTGACACTTAGAGGGGGGGTGAATCAATGTCACAAAACTTTGGACAATTTTCCACTTTTCATAAATTATTTGAACATATATTTATTTCAATTTCTCAACCAATATATAAAAGAATAAATATTGTATTTATTTATTTAACTTGAATGACTACATAAGATCAATATTTGAATATCTTCATCTTCAAACAATTATGAGAGACCCAACTCTTTGCTATAAGACCCAGCTTGTAGTTCTCAGATCCAACTGAAAAATGAGGAATCCAACCCTCAGAAAAAGTCCTAGCTTGTTGATCTCAGATCCAACTGAGATGTGAGGAATCCAATCCTCATACAAGACCCAGCTTGTAAACAGGCACCAACCTGATAGAATGAACCTTCATTCAATCCATTATATATAAATATATATACTTCAACAAGTTCAACTACATCTTTTGTTCACCATACTTCTTTGTTATATAGTCTCCCAACTAGTGTGAGATATGAAGCATTGTGTCCCTTTGTTTGAACCATCACACCTCTTCATTTAACTAACTAATATTGATTTCAAACTTTGTCCTTATGAGTTGATCACAGACATGGATCGACTCATTATATCATACTCATGCTTCTACTCCATTCTCGATTCACCAAAAGATCATATTCGATCTTTTACCGATTCTCTATATTAGTCTGGTGTTAACTTTCTGTCGAATGAAATCTGTATGATGCGCTTCCTTCAAACCATTTACTTATGACCATATGTGAAAAACCATGGGCTTATTATTTAGGTGATGTTTCTAGCGCCTCATGGCTTATGTGTTCGTAACCCGTGACCGATGGTTGGAAACTGGTCCTCCGAACTTCAGCCTTCGGGTGAATTCTCTCTTAGAATCATCCAATCTTCCGAAGTTTGAACTTCCCAAAGTGGTTACCTCTCACAGATCCAATGGTTAGCATGGTTCTTGGAACCAAATCAATGGTATATCTTTGATCCTTACACTATCCTTCCACTTCTTAATCCAACGGCTATGACTTAATCAAAGGTTGGGATGGACGACCATTACTTACTTTGGAACATTGTCCTTCGGGACTTCCAGCCTCTGCAATCTTTCAACGTTCCGGAGTACATTTCACCGAAGTAGATTGGACGGTCAATATATTCCTTCTCAATGAACGGTCAGATCTTCCTTTGGAGCTTTGGCTCTCCAGGACTCCGGGTTACTAGAACTCTGAGGTAGTTCAATCCCTTCAAAGTGATAACCTACCTAATAAGTCATAAAGTGGTGGTGACCGCTTGTTGTCAATTAACACCTTCGCTTACACTATCCTTCCACTATGCTTGATCAATGGTTGAGATCTCTCCCGAAGTAGATCAATGGTTAGCGTTACTTCATGATTTACGTTTATCATATCCTTCCACTGTACTTGATCAATGGTCAAGAATGCTCCCGAATTAGATCAGCTATTAGTGTTAGCTTCGGCCTTTAGCGCTTCGGGCAGTTGCTAGTGGTAGAAATTGGTTTCCCCCGAAGGAATACTCCCAAAGTGACGTAACTTGTTGACGTCACTGTTGACTTGGCACTGGTCGAGTGTCTTCCACGTGTCACCTAGATTCATGACTTACGTAACCTAAAGTGCCATCTGGACCTAGACAATTGTCACCATCTGATTGTGCCATGTGTCCTTGCCAACATGGATCTTCTGATGTGTCACATATCCTCCTACTGGATCTAACGGTCGTAGGTTCATATGAATCCTTGATCCAACTACTGTGATCAGTTCTAGATCAATGGTCCAGATTCATTTCGGCCTTCGGGACTTTGGGTTATTCATTTTTTCCCACTTCCCAATTCTCCCGAAGTGAGATTCACCGAAGAATAAACCTTGAGTAACTTGACTTCATCTAACGATCCTTCTTTGACCTGAAAATCTTAACACGATCCAACGGTTGTAGGGAATTCGGCTATTCAGGATCTCGAACCTTTGGCCTTGCTTATTCTATCCTTCCACTCTACTCAATCCAACAGTCGGGATATTTCTCCAAGTGTTCCTTAGATCAAACGATTAGCATTTCTTCGTGAATTTGGGCTTATGGAATTCTGGTTCAATTCGAACTCCTTTCTGCCAAAGTGGTCAGCGTCGGAGTTGAATTCCTCCTTCCCTTTATTGCGATCTAACAGTTCCTATATTTCGCTCTAGATCAATGGTTGATGGTAATTCGTGACTTCTCCCTTCGGTGCTTTGGGTAGTTGTTACCTTCCCTAAGCTCTAGCTTGAAGGATCTTTAACTATGACCCATTTGATCGAGGGCTATGACCTCGTTCCAATATTTTGGGTGCTAACCTCTCATCAAGGATCGATGTTCATGATTAAATCGGTGTGGAGATCTACGATCATGGATGATTGTGGAGTCCCAACTAACATGACCTTTAAAATCATCGTTGAATTCTGCAATGGAAGATGCACATTGGCGGATGGACGAATGTGAGTCATTGATTTGTTGACAAGTGACGATAAACAATCGTCATGGATTGTGGAACCAAAATCTGTGTGGATGTTAACTCATCCTTTGAATCCCACAATGGCTCCCCGTCGTCGATCTGCCTTCACTGAGATCTAATGGTCATGACTTAATCAGATTTTGATCCAACGGTCTTCCTCTCCAACTCCCAGATCTGACAGTTGTTGTGACTTTCTGCTAAATTCATCCTTCGACAGTCACAATCTATTTTTATTCCTTATAGAATGGCTCATGTGCGTCATCTCGTCTGATCTTCAATTAATGTTCTTCCTTCTTATATGTTCATCGCTATTTCTTCTAATCTTTTAATAAATTTTGCTTCGTTACTCCTTTTTTACATTGGCTCTCTCCATTCTACCTTTCCTGAGATTTAGAATCATAGGATCACTTTTGATCCTATCGTTATCAACAGTGATCATGAATTACTTCTGCCACAAGGTGATCTTCCTTTTCTCTGATTACTTTACATGTTTGACTCATGTTTCCATCAATGACAACACACAATCATTAATGTCAACAATCTCCCCCTTTGTCATTGAGGGAAACATATTTGTAAAAAAAAAATGAGTTCATTCCTTTGCTCCCCCTATCATTGATATTCTTTTCTATCTGATAAAAAAATTTTGTTTAACTTTGTTTTACTACTCCTCTCCCCCATTGACATCAATGACAAAGAGTGAGGCTCTGACTATTTTTCTCCCCCTGTGAATTTACTAGCTGCTTATCTCAGTTCATTGGGATATTTGTGTTCAAATAAGTAGTCTTATTGATACCAACTTGTAGTGATACCAATTGATTTAATATCAATTTTGTTATCAATTGATCTTTGCTGATTGATACCCCTTAAACTTCTCTGCTACTTTTTCTCTTCTCCCCTTTTTACAAAATGAAAAAAAAAAGATTTTTTCTTGTTCTCTCTGAGGTTTTACTCCCCCTAAGGTGATGTTATCCTTTGTCCATTTTCTCCTTCTTGTATTCTACAACTCCCCCTATCAATTATTTTTCTTTCTTTGGCTAAAGGATTATGACGTCATCAAGATTGTGTCATATTCTTCTATAGGGACTTCCCTTTCTTGAGCTTGATCTATTTCATATTGAATTTCACATTCCTTATTAGGACCTTCACCCATCATTTTCTTGTTATTAATTTCTTCATTTTTCAGGTGCAAGATCATCTTTCTTGCTTTCTCCTTCATATTTTCTTCTCCATATCTTTCTATGAGAAATTCTGCTTTTTGGACCTTTTCTTTCTAATTTTGTTTTTGGAGATTTGTCATCTCCTTTCTTCTTCCAAATTTTATTAGGTTTTCTCCCTAAATTGAATAAATTATTTAAGGATTGACTTTTTAAATTCTTGCATCTTTGGGATTTGTGCCCAAACCTATCACAGTTGTAACATCTCATTGTATGAAAAAGTTTTGTTGTGTGCCCAACTAAATTGCATCTCCAACATGTAATTGAGTTTTTGGATTTTCCTGCATATCCTTTCTCTAGTTTCTTGCAGTCCATTGCTTTATGGCCAAAGTTATGACAAGAAAAGAAATAGCCATTGAAGGTATTTCCATTCTTGAATTTATTTTGGCTTGAGAGATCTGTCTTTTGATTTTCTTCTTCCTTTTTACTTCTATAGCTTCCTTCCTTAACAAAGTTCATGACTTGTAATTGGTTTGTTATTGCACCTTTTCCATTTGAGAAGGATGCTACTTTCTCATGTTTGTAAATGGTGTTCCATTTGTCATTGTCTTCCTTTTTATTGTATCCAAGACCAATTTTTTCATCAACCGATCTTTGACTATTCCAAATCTTATCTAGGATAACTAAGCTATTCTAGAATTTGACATATTTATTTGTCTTTTTATCCATCTTTTTGAGATTGACTGTTTCCAATTTAAACATGTTACATGTCTCTTCCTTTTTAGTTAATTGAATCTTCATGGGTTCTTCCACTTTCTTAGCATGTTCAAGTTGAGTCTTTAGATTGATGACTATTCCTTCTGTCTCATCCAAGACTTCTTTGCATTTA
>ML803070.1:168807-179880 GCA_009831015.1 Picea engelmannii
TAAACATGTTACATGTCTCTTCCTTTTTAGTTAATTGAATCTTCATGGGTTCTTCCACTTTCTTAGCATGTTCAAGTTGAGTCTTTAGATTGATGACTATTCCTTCTGTCTCATCCAAGACTTCTTTGCATTTAATAGTTTTGCCATATGTCTTCAATTCTTCCATATCTTTTGTTAGATCAAAAACTTTAGTTTTCAATATTTTGATTTCTTCCTCGTATTCTAGTTGAATCTTTTTGAGGTTAATGTCGTCTAATTCAAACATTTGGCATGATTCTTCTTTTTTAGTTATTTGGATCTTCTGGGCTTCTTCCTTTTTCTTAGCTTCGTCAATTTGAGTCATTAGATCTGCATTAGTACTTTCATTTATCTTTTTTAAGTTGATGATTTCCAATTCCAACATGTGGTAAGAATTTTCTTTCCTAGTTAATTGGATCTTCAGGACTTCTTCACTTTCTTTAGTTTCCTCAAGTTGAGTTTTTAGACTATTAACCAATTCTTTTGTTTCTTTTAGTACTTATTTTCTTTTATTGTCATGTGTCTTTAATTCTTCCATCTCTTATGTTAGATTAGCAACTTTGGTTTCAAGCTTTTGATATCTTATTCTTTCTTTTCTAACTGAATGTTTTACTCATGCTCTTCCTGGTTAGATTGATCTAACTATTGTAGTAGCAACATATTTTTTTGTTGAACTTTATTCAAATATTCTAGAGTGCACATAGTTTTGTACTCAATATTGTCAAGATCCTCCACGAGAACTTTAATATCCATACAATTTCCTGGTTCCATATGAATCTCTTCTATTGCAACTATCACATCAATCTTAATATTATGTATTTTTTCTTTAGTGATTACTGAGATATGCCTCAATTACTTGATGAGGTTTTCTTCGTCATTGCTGACTGAGATTTGCATCAAATCATGCATTTCATTCTGATTAGAAATATCTTTCTCTGTATTATGTTCTTCAATCTGATTGGAATTATCCTTTTATTTATCGTGTTCCTTATCTTGATAATAATTCTCTTCTTCTGAGTTTTGTTCTTTATTTTGACAGGAATCCTCTTTATCTAAGTCTTGTTTCTTACTTTGATAGGATTTCTCTTCTTCTTGTGCTTCATTCTAATAACTATTTTCTAGGTGGAACAATAATTCTTTAGCAGATTTGTAGTGTCTCATTGTTTCTTTGACTTGGTCTGACAATCCATCCTAGATTGCTTTTAAGGCTAATGAATTGTTTCTCCTCGCTTCCTTTGCAGTTTTGTTTTTTCTCTTTGAAGTAGTTAAGTGCCAGGGCTTACTTAATACCGAATCCCAAAATCCAGATCCTATTGACTTCAGATATCTTTTCATATTTTCCCTCCATGAAGAATAATATGTTCCATCAAATAAGGGAGCTTCATTTGTGGAGAGAGCCATTTGTCCACCCATTTCTTCAGAATCTACCTTTCAGTGTTTAAACTGTGCTGAAGGCACTCGCTCTGATACCAATTGTTGAAATGAGCACTTGACACTGAGAGGGGTGGGTGAATCAGTGTCACAAAACTTTGGACAATTTTCCACTTTTCATAAATTATTTGAACAACATATATTTATTTCAATTTCTCAACCAATATATAAAAGAATAAATATTTTATTTATTTATTTATTTAACTTGAATGAATACATAAGATCAATGTTTGAATATATTCATCTTCAAAGAATTATGAGAGACCCAGCTCTATGTTACAAGACCCGACTTGTAGTTCTCCGATCCAATTGAGAAATGAGGAATCCAACCCTCATAACAAGTCCCAGCTTGTTGATCTCAGATCCAACTGAGATGTGAGGAATACAATCCTGATACAAGACCCATCTTGTAAACAGGCACCAACCTTATAGAATGAACCTTCATTCAATCCATTATATATAAATATATATACTTACAAAATTCAACTACATATTTTTTTCACCGTACTTCTTTGTTATATAGTCTCCCAATTGGTGTGATATATGAAGCATTGTCTCCCTTTGTTTGAACCATCGCACCTCTTCATTTAACTAACTAATATTGGTTTCAAACTTTGTCCTTATGATTTGATCACATACATGGATTGACTCATTATATCGTACTCATGCTTCTACTACATTCTTGGTTCACCAACATATCATATTCGATATTTTATCGATTCTTTGTATTGTTCTGGTGTTAACTTTCTGTCGAATGAAATGTCTATGAGGCGCTTCCTTCAAACCATTTACATATGACCATATGTGAAAAACCACAGGCTTATTATTTAAGCGATGTTTCCAGCGCCTCATGGCTTATGTGTTTGTAACCCATGACCGGGGGCTAGAACCTGGGCCTCAAGACTTCGGCCTTCAGGTGAATTCTCTCTTAGAATCATCCAATCTTCCAAATTTTCAACTTCTTGATGTGGTTACCTCTCACAGATCCAATGGTTAGCATGGTTCCCGGAACCAAATCAACGGTCTAGCTTTGATCCTTACACTATCCTTCCACTGCTTAATCCAACGGCTATGACTTAATAAAAGGTTGGGATGGATATCCATTATTTACTTCGGAACTTCGTCCTTTGGGACTTCCAACCTCTGCAATATTTCAACCTTCTGGAGTACATATCATCGAAGTATATCGGATGGTCGATATCTTCCTTCTTGATGGATGGTCAGATCTTACTTCAGAGCTTCGGGTCTCCAAGACTATGAGTTACTAGAACTCTAAGGTAGTTCAATCCCTCTGGTGATCCGAAAGGATCAAGAGAGTCCTAGGAATGACTCAGAGTTCTCAGAAGTACCTCAGGAATCTCAGAATGACCTCAGTAGATAAAGAAAAGGAAAAAATTCAAAGTCCTCAAAACTCATCAAAATTGGCATCATCGCGAAGAACGTGTCGCAAGATTTCCAACGGCATAAATGGTTCGTCAAATGGAGTTACGGATTGAAAGATATTTGAAGTCAAAGTTTTGGTCAACCTAGACCATTCAACAGGGATGAGTCAACATCTGTACTGCTGATGTAATCATCAGTACAGATGATGTCAGCATTCATAAAGGGTATGTGAATCAATCAAAGAGCAACATGTGTCATAATGACGTTATCATGCTGACATGGAGGCACCAGAGGCTGCCATGTGTCACTCATTTTCAACATTTTCAGTTCAACATATGAACCAATGGGAAAGTGTGAAGTGGTAGTCCGTACAACCACGTGGCAGTCCATACAGTACGTGGAAATATGACATGGCAGGAAAGTGATGTGGACCAATGAATGGCCGCCATGTGGCCCATTCATGGGCTGCCACGTGGTGACAGGAAAATGCATAATGAGGGTCAGAAACCAAAAATTCAAATTTTAAAAGGGGTTGGCTGGTGGCCAACCCCCATTTCACCAAATTCGGCAATGTTCCACCATTTCTGACTAGGCCGCCAATTGTAGTAACAGTTCCGGTAGTTCTGGCAAACACAAACGTCGATTTGCCAAATCTAAACCGATCCGCCAAGTTTAGCGCCAACATTTAAGCGGTTGTAACATTATATCCAAAAGGGGGAGGCCCACGGGTTTGACCCCAAGACCTCCCCAACCACAATATTTTAATACACATCTGCCAAACACTAGGTCAACGACCTTGTTAGTAAACTTCACCCGATTTATGTTTTTAAAGGAGAATTTTTCCAATGCACAAGGAGGAAGAGGCAGGGCGCATGATGGTACGATCGGGGCATGGATCCCAATGAAGAATTAATGAATTAATTACAGGTTGCAGACACAGAAATTGAGGCAAAATTTCTCATGGGCCTGGGAGTGCCAGAGTCATATTGAAGCATGGAGACAATCATTTTTGGGTAATTTGATGCCACAAATTCAATGGTGTTGTATTTTTTCTGATCTAAGCAAATATTCTACAACTTAATTCCAGAATGAGGTATACTTATGTATTTTCCAAATTCTTTTGCTGAGTTAATAAAAAGGCCTACTCATTTGAGAGCAGGACCCGGAGATGTAGCCCACCAAGGAAGAACTCCGTTATCAAGTTTTTTGTGTTCAGATTGATGCTTATGTATCTTTCTTATTGAGCTTTCCTTCTTTATGGTGCACTTTAATTTATTCTCATTTAATACAATTCTTTAATAAGTCATATCGATGAAAAGATCCTAGATCATGTTGGTATTAGAGCAGTCATCTTTGACTTGAATTGTTGAGTGTGAATGCTTACTAGGGCCAAGCATAAATAGGGTGAAGGAACACTTAAGACTTTCAACCCAGAGATTGGTTGTGCATCCCAAAGGAAGAAAATGGATGAAGAGGACAAGTGTGATGAACAGGAGAAAAACTTCCATATGGTCTTCTATCTCATGTCAGATATGGTCGAGCGAATGTATGGAGATTACGAAAAGAGGATAGCAAAGAAAGGGAAGAAAAAGGAAGCACCAACAGATGAAAGTGCTTTAGTGAACCAAGGGGATGGAGGAGACCCTCCTTAGCCTCCATCTTCACCATCGAGTGCTATCTCTTCTTCCTTTGATCATTCTCATCATTCGAATGCTAATCATAAAGCCTCTTTTAAGAAACCATTATTAAAGTTTGATGTGAAATTTTCTTTACCTATGTTTAATGGAGATGATAATCCTGAAAAGCTAGATAATCGGATCCGACAGGTTGAAGTATATTTCTCTGTACAACAGATTGATGAAGAGGAAGTGAAATTGAAATTTTCCTCTCTTCGGTTGGAAGGCACTGCTGTCATATGGTGGGAGAGAAAGCTTCAGGACAGAAGTAAGTGTGGTAATCTTCTTTCCTCATTGTCGGAATTTAAATCAGCAATAAGGAAGCAATTTTATCCATTGGGTTATTTACATAAAGAAATCATGGAATGGAAAACTTTAAAAAAAAGTAAAGGTCAAACATTACAAAGTTTCATGGAGGAATTTAGGAATAAATCACTTTCACTAAACATTCCTTTAGATTACTATGAAACTTTAATGAAGTATATTGGCGCACTTCACAGTTATCTTCTTCACACTTTATTGTTATTTAACCCCACCAGTCTTGATGAAGTTTGTTTCCAAGCCACACATCTTGAAAGCATAGGAAAGAATGTTCAAGAAGATCCCATAAAGAAGCCTTCCAAGTTCCCACATAATCAGTTTAAAGGAAAGTTTAAAAGAAAGGACAAAAATACTGCCACTACAAAGAAGGGAGAAGGAAAGCCATCTTGCACTCACTGTAAGAGGGATGGTCATGACGATGAGCACTGTTGGAAACTGCATCCAAAGAAAAGACAAAAGAAGTTAGGTGGAAAGGAGAAGACAAAGATCATTGCTACAGTACAACAAGATCTTGGTTTCGATTCAGGAGATGAGGAAAAGATCACCGCGGTTGGAGTACAAGGTAAAGGTTCCCTTCATGCTAGTTCAAGTTCCACTAATGAATCTCATGATGATGAAAGAAAGAGAAATGAATTATTTCACATAAGGGTTGTATCTAAGCATACTAAGATTTATACTTTGTTTGATCTAGTTTCCCAAGTTAACTTAATATTTGAGACACTTGTCAAAAAATTGGGCCTTGAAACAAAACCGCATCCAAAGTCTTATCCTCTTGGTTGGGTATGTGACAAAGAAAAACTTAATGTCACCAAGCAGTGTAGAGTTATATTTTCTATTGCTTCAAAGTTGGTTTATGAAGTTTATTTGGATGTTGTTTCACTTGATCTATGTGGCATACTGTTAGGGAGTCCATATCTTTATGTTAGAAAAGCAGTCTTCTTTCCTCATGAGAACAAATATCACCTTACTAAAGGAGGAGCGAAATACATTGTTAGAGCCCACAGTATGAAGGAAAATGCAACACTTGTTAGTGCGTGACAAATGAAAAGACTCATAAACACTAATAAGAGATATGTAATAATGGTTGTAAGAGAGAAGGATGTTGGAACATCCGATGCCTTCTGAGGATGTGATCCTTCTCATAAGAAAGAATGAATTGATATTGTTTCTAATTATGATGAGATCTTTAAAGAACCAGATGGATTACCTCCTAAGAGGGAAATCTAACATGAAATACATATTCAACATGATTCTCCCCTTCCTAATGTGGGCATTTACAGGATGTCGGTTATAGAGATCACGGAGATCAAGAAACATGTACATGACTTGTTGGATCTAGGGGTCATCAAGCCCAGCTCATCTCTGTGTGGTTCCATGCGGTTATTCGATTGTCATGGTGCCAAAGAAGGATGGCACATGGTGAATGTGTGTCGATTATCGAGCCTTAAAAAAAATCACAGTAAAAAATCGATACCCTCTTCCTTGTATAGATGATTTACTTGATCAATTAAAGAATGTTTTTTATTTCACTAAGTTGGATTTGTGCAATGGTTACCATCAGATCAAGGTTGCAGAACAAGATTCATGGAAAACTTCCTTTAAAACCAAACAGGGTCTATGTGAGTGGTTAGTTATGTCGTTTGGGCTTTGTAATTCCCCAGCGACCTTCATGCATGTAATGAATGATGTATTCAAGCCATTCTTAGATGACTTTGTAATTTTGTATTTAGATGACATTCTTATATTTAGTGGGACTTGGGATGAACATGTACGACATGTAAATCAAGTACCAGATACTTTGTGAAGGGAAAAGTTGTATGTAAAATTGTCCAAATGTGAGTTTGGCAAGACTGCACCAGTGTACTTAGGTCATATTGTAGGAGGAGGAAAATTGAAAATTGATCCTTCCAAAATTGATGTAATTTTAAATTGTACTGAGCCCACAAATGTAACCAAAGTACAAATCTTCTTGGGTGCATTTTAGTACTGGAGGAGATTCATTGCAAAATTCTCATTTATTGCAACTCCTTTGCATGCCTTGACCAGTGTGAAGAACACTTTTCAGTGGGGAGGAAAGAAACAAAAGGCCTTCGACACCTTGAAGGAAAATATCAGTATATCACCAGTAATAGCATTACAAAATCTTCAACAACCATTTGAGATCGAGACTGATGCCAACGGTTACGCCATGTGTGTAGTATTGATGAAAAATCATAATCCTATCTGTTACCACTCTAAAAAGTTTAACCAAGTTGTTGTTAACTACCCTACATATGATAAAGAGTTGTATGCATTAGTTCAAAGTGTGAAAAAATGGAGGCACTACTTGTTAGGGAAGGAAACAATCATACATACAGATCATCATCCCTTACAGTATATCTAAGCACAAACCAATCTATAGCAATCTTGACATTACAGGTGGATGGGTTTTCTTCAATATTTCCATTTGGTAATCAAGTATAAAAAGAGTACAAGTATAACGTATTTGATATGCTTTCTATACCTCCTATTGTTGCTTCTATTGTTTTGAAGAATGCTTCTTTATCTCGGGATAGCTATGTTGAACAATATGTTGTTGATGAAGATTTTAAAGATGTATTTGAGAATCTAACCCATGTTGCATAGGTGGAGAACTATAGTCTATAGGCGAACTTACTCCACCATCCTGGAAAGCTATGTATTCCTAAAAGTGAACGAGTCCATGTAATATGAGAATCTCACACTTCTCTTGTGTCTAGGCATTTTGGGGTAGGAAAAACCATGGCTCATCTACAAAGGTTCTTTTATTGGCCTCAGATGAAAGAAATTGTAACCAAGTATGTAAAGGGGTGTGTGATGTTCTCTACTTGTAAGCCCACTAATAGAAAATTGGGGATGTACTCACCACTTCTTGTTTCGTCTCATCCATGGGAAAGTATTTCCATGGACTTTGTAGGCGGTTTACCAATGTCGAAAAGGGGTCATGACTACTTATATGTAGTAGTGGATAGGTTTAGAAAAATGTTTATCTTGATGCCATGTAAAAAGAAGGTCACTGCTGAGCAGACTACTAATGTCTTCTTTCAGTATGTTTGGGTCCACTTCGGGTTGCCCACATCCATTATCTTGGATCGAGATACTCGATTCCTTGGAGAGTTTTGGACAAGTTTGTGGAGAATGATGGACACCAAGTTGAAGAGGATTATGGATTTCCATCCACAGATCGATGGTCAAATAGAGGTTGTTAACCAAACAGCGGTACATTTTCTTCGAGGTTACTGCAGCAAGCATCCCAAGTTGTGGGATGACCAAATACACTATATTCAACATGCTTACAATAGAGCCTTACATTCCTTCACTCAGTGTTCGTCATTTGAAACATGTTTTGGATACTTGCCTAAGGTCCCTTTGGACTTGATGTATGGTAAAGATGTCGATTCAAATGAAGAAAGAAATGAATACAGGGCCCGCAAGTTCATTCAAAGGATCCAGCAAGTGCACCAAGCAGTCAGGGAGCAGTTGAAAAAATGTCAAGCACGGTATAAGGCTCAACATGACAAGCACAGGGTTGATCATCAGTTCCAGTTCGGATACCAAGTATGGGTTCACATCAGCAAGGAGAGTTCGAAGGGTGAAGGAAAGAAACTAGAGCCTATCTGATATGGACCCTTCACCATTTTGGAGAAAAGTAGCACCAATGCTTTTCATTTAGATCTTCCACCATATATGCACATTTACTCAGTTGTAAACGTAGAAAACTTGAAACATTTTGAGCCTCCAATAATCATGGATCAAGGTGAGGAAGTTTCACTACCTTTAGTTGATGAGTTTTCTCCTGATTACTTGGATGAGATGAAGGAAGATATCATCCTCGACAGGAAAACAAGGACTTCACACTGGGGTGATGTCAATTATCTTCGAGTGGGCTTAAAGGGCACACATCCAAGCAAGGAAAAGTGGATTGAGAAAGACAAAGTGAGAGAACTCTTCCCTCACTTACCTGTTAATTGATAAAGGATTTTGCTGGTCCAAAATAATTTCAGTGAGAAGGTGTGCAATTAATTCATTAATGTTGCATTGGGATCCATGCCTCGGTCATACCGTCGCACTCCCTGCCTCTTCCTCCTCGTGAATTGGCAAAATTATCCTTTTAAAAAATAATTCGGGTGGAGTTTACCCACAAGGTCATTGACCTAGTGGTTGGTGGATGTGTATTAAAAGCTTTTGGTTGGGGAGGTCCCGTGGTCAAACCCGTGGGCCTCCCCCTTTTGGCTATAATGTTACAACCGTTTAAATGTTGGTGCTAAACTTGGCAGATCAGTTCAGATTTGGCGGATCGACATTTGTATTTGGAAGAACTACCAAACTGTTACTACAATTGGCGGCCTGGCCAAATATGGTGGAACACTATTGGATTTCGTGGACTGGGGGTTGGCCACCGGCCAACCCCTTTTAAAATTTGAATTTTTGGTTTCTAGCCCTCATTGGGAATTTGCCTGCTACCACGTGGAAGCCCGTGATTGGGCCATGTGGTGGCCATTCATTGGTACACATAATCCATTTACACGGTCATCCTTCCACGTCACTTTCCTACCATGTCATCTTGCCACGTACTGTATGGACTGTCACGTGGTTGTATGGACAACCACGTGGCACTTTCTCATTGGTCCATATTTCATCCTAAAAATGTCAAAAATGAGTGACACATGGTAGCCTCTGGTGCTACCACATCAACATGTTGATGTCATCCTGACATGTGTCACTCTCTGATTGATCCACGTACCCTATAAGAATGTTGATGTTAGTAGTACAGATGCTGACTCATCCCTGTTGACTTAGCTAGTTGACCAAAACTTTGACCGTGAATATATTTCGATCTGTAACTTCATTCGACGAATTGTTTATGTCATTGGAAATCTTGCAATGAGCTCTTCGCAATGATGCCAATTTTGCTGAGTCTTGAGGAATTTGAAAATTTTCCTTTTCTTTATTTGTTGAGGTCATTCTGAGCTTTCTGAGGTACTTCTGATAACTCAGAGTCATTCCTATGCCTCTCTGGATCCTTTCAGATCAACCGAAGTGATAACCTACTAAATAAGTCATAAAGCGATGGTGACCGCTTGTTTTTGGTTAACACCTATGCTTACGCTATCCTTCCACTATGCTTGATCAACGATTGAGAACGCTCTCGAAGTATATAAATGGTTAGCGTTACTTCGTGATTTACATTTAATATATCCTTCCACTATACTTGATCAACGGTTTAGAATGCTCCCGAATTAGATCAATGATTAGCGTTATCTTCGGCCTTCAACACTTTGGGCAGTTGTTGGTGGTAGAAACAGGCTTCCCCCTAAGAACATACTCCCGGAGTGACGTAACTTATTGATGTCACTACTGACTTGGAACTAGCCGAGTGGTTTCCATGTGTGACCTAGATTCGTGACTTATGTAACCTAAAGTGCCATCTTGACCTAGACACTTGTCACCATATGATTGTGCCATGTGTCCTTGTTGACGTGGATCTCCTGATGTGTCACATGTTCTCCTCCTAGATCTAACGGTCTTAGGTTCATATGAATCCTTTATCCAATGACTATGATCAGTTCTAGATCAATGGTCCAGATTCATTTCGGCCTTCGGGACTTCGGGTTATTCGCTCTTTCCCACTTCCCAATTCTCCCAGAGTGAGATTCCCCAAAGAATAAACCTCGAGTAACTTGAGTTCATCTAACGATCCTTCTTTGACCTGAAAATATTAACACGATCCAACAGTTGTCGGGAATTCAAAAATTTGGGATCTCAGGCCTTTGGCCTTGCTTATTCTATCCTTCCACTTTACTGGGTCCAACGGTCAATATATTTCCCGAAGTGTTCCTTAGATCAGACGACTGGTGTTTCTTCTTGAATTCGGGCTTTGGGAATTCTAGCTCAATTCAAACTCCTTTCCACTAGAGTGGTTAACACCGAAGTTGACCACCTCCTTCCCTTTATTGTGATATAATGGTTACCATATTTCACTCCAGATCAACGGTTGACGGTAATTCATGACTTCGCCCTTCGACACTTTGGGTAGTTGTTTCCTTCCCTAATGTTAAGAACCAAATATCAATATAGCATATAAAAACCTCAGAATAAGTACTCAACGCCTTGAAAAAGAGAGAATTTCAGATAATAAGCCTCTTCGAGGGGGCAACCTCCTTTTACCCCACATAAATGTTCAAGTACAAGATGATTCCAAATGAAAATGTCTCCTTGGTATATA
>ML803070.1:190541-236904 GCA_009831015.1 Picea engelmannii
ATGAATACATCAATCAAGTGCTCATCTGGAATATATGTTACCTTTATATTCAATCTTTGGAAGTTCTCAATGTGCTCGATAACTGAACCCTTTTGCTTGAGATTTATCAATTGGCTAAAGAAGGTATTGCTCCTTGTATCCTCTGTAGAAATTTCAATACAAATTAATTGTTTCCTGGATTCTCCTGAATTATATGCCACTGTTAAATACAGAATCGCTTCTACTAATATTCTTGCGGAAATTAAACCACGATCACAAAGTGAAATATCAAGAACACCTAACATAGAAGTTTTCCAGGGAAAACATAAAGCTAAAAACCCCACTATAATATATTATGTATATCATGGATCATGAAAAAATCTCATAAAAAACTCTAATCTGAGAGCTCTTAGTACAATACAATTGTCTCACACTGTCATACAAAAATTGACAAATACATGTGCCAATATTCTGTCTCCAAACAGCCTGCCTCCTCTGCGCAATCCCTGCAATTAGAATTCTCACAATTGAATTCGAATTTCCTAGTATACACATGCTCATGAGCATATCCACTGCATGTGTGATTGCATGAGTGCACTTCACTCAAATCACAACTGATAGCCAAACTGTCCCTTTCACCTGTTATCTCAACTAGGTCTCCACTAGATCTGACATGCATGTAGTTAACCGTGGTGAATCTTCAATTGCATGTGAGTTCACTGATTCTGAATTAATTAATAATTAATTCATTGAACTCTCACTAGTGTAAGATCAGTTACAACTAGTAAAACTGGGCTTAACTCACTTAACTTAGTTAAACTACTTTACAACTCACATAACTACACTTATAATTTTTTCACAACTCCAACTCACTCAGTTATAAATGAGATAATAGATTAATATTTATTGTCCAATTTATTTAAGGGAAAAGTAAATTAGACACATGTTTCTTGTTGACTTTTCAACACTCCCTCTCAACAAGAAAGGGATTATCCTGCACCCCAATCCTGTCTCTATGGTATTCGAATTTGCTCCTGGTGAGCACCTTCGTCGGAATGTCTACATCCTGATCTTTTGTAGGAATGTACTGAAGCAACATGATCTTTTGTTTCACACAATCTCTGAGATGATGATACCAGATATCTATATGCTTATATCTATCATGAAACAGAGGATTAATCAAGAGTTTAATGCAACTCTGATTATCACAATAAATCACTGTTTTATCTAAATGAGAACCAAACAAACCAACCAAGATATTTCCCATCCAAATAGCCTCACATGCAGCTTGACTCATTGCCTTGTATTTCACTTCCACTGACCTGAGTGCCACGGATCTTTGCTTCCTGTTGTACCAAGAAATAGTTGTAGATCTGATACTAAAGATCCCCCCTGATGTGCTTTTTATGTCCGTTGGGCTGCCCGCCCAATCTGCATCTGTGAAGCCATGCAAATTTACCTCATCCGTCTATCTGTACCATAATCCATACTCAGATGTGCCCTTCAGATATCTCAGGACATGCTTACCCGCCTTCCAAAAAATTTTGGTAGGCTTAACCATCGCTTGACTTAGTCGGTTAACCGCATAGAAAATGTCCAGTCTCGTGTTCACTAAATACATTAGAGAACCCACTAGCTGTCAATAGACAGTAGCATCCACTACCTCTCTAGAAGTAGCATCCTCTTTCCTCCAGTTTCCTGGAAGAGGGGTATCCATGGGTTTGCAACCTTCCATGTGAAACTTACCCAGTATCTCCCTTGCATACTTGCCTTGAGACACAAAAGGTTCACCATCTCGCTACCATATTTCCAATCCAAGGAAATAATGAAGGAGGCCCAAATCCTTCATCTCAAACTCCTTTGTAATGTCATCCTTGCATGAGTGTACCAACTGCTCATCACCAGTCAGTATTAAATCATAAACATAAAGAACAATGATTAAAAGCTTACCCTCCACCACAATTTGGTATAGGTTTTCATCCACTTCACTTTTGGTGAAGCCCAATCCGGTGAAATAGATGTCTATCTGAGTGTACCAAGCACGAGGTGCTTGCTTCAGCCCATACAATTCTCTCTTGAGTCTACACACATACGAATCCCTTTCAAAGGTCTCAAAACCTTCTGGTTTTTCGATGTACACTTCTTCCTCAATGATCCCATTGAGAAACACAGTTTTTACATCCATATGATGAATCTGCCATCCCATCTGCACTAAGAGTGCAAGGATGGATATTATGGAAGAGTACCATGCGACAGGTGCAAAGGTCTCATCATAATCTATCCCCTCGATATGTGAGAAGCCCTGGGCCACAAACCTAGCCTTGTATTTCTCCACACTCCCATCAGCAGCTTGCTTTACTTGTAGATCTATCTCGAACCTACCACTAATTTGTCGACCGGTCTTGGGACAATTTCCCATGCACTGTTTTAGATAATGGAGTCATACTCCTCTACCATAGCATCAACCCAAGTGGGATCCTGCACTACTTCCTGAAAGGAAGATGGTTCAGTCACAATACATTTTCTCATGAGAGCCATGTATCCAGTAAATCAATCAGGAGACTGTCTCTGTCTACGCTGTGAAGTAGGGGCTCCTAGATTCTGTGCAGCATCTAGTCTCAATCTGTCAGCTTCCGTGGTGTGATTTCTGCCATTTCTGATGGATGGCTCTACTTGAGTGGTTTCCTCCACTCCATGAACCTCCTCATGTGGCTGATCCACATCTTGATACTCATCTTTGGGAACCAGCAGTTCCTCCTCTGTATGCAAGTCTAGCTCCCTCTCAAGCGACAACCACGTGGCTTTCACCTCATCGAATTTTATATCCTGTCGCATAACATTCATCTTACTATTAGGAAAATACACACGATAATTATGGGGTGTTTCTGTGTACCCCACAAATATCCCAACTTTAGCAGTCAGTTCCAGCTTCTTCCTGGCATCCTTGGTCACATGCACATAAACAGATGAGCCAAAAATCTTAAAATGAGAAACATCAGGTTTCTTACCAGTGAAATCTTCTTCAGTTGTACTCATGCCAAGTACTCTATGAGTACAATGGTTCTACACATAAACCGCAGTATTGCATGCTTCTGCCCACAAATGCATTGGTAGGCCCTGATCATGCAACATTGTTCATGTAGCACCCACGATCGTTCTGTTCTTCCTCTCTGCGACCCCATTTTGTTGTGGGTTATGAGGCGCTATGAGTTCTCTTCAAATTCCTTCGTTGTTGCATAATTCTTTGAATTCGTTAGATATGTATTCTCCACCATTATCGCTCCTCAGAGCTTTCACTTGCTTCCCCGACTCTTTCTCCACCAATGCTTTAAACTCATATAACTTTGAGAATGTTTGATCCTTCTTCTGCATGAAAAATATCCAGCATTTACGAGAAAAGTAATCAACAAAAATAACATAATACCTATGTTTTTCTATTGAAGCAACCGAGAATGGTCCACATACATCCGTGTGAACTCTCTCCAGGATTATTGAGGCATGGTTCTCCTTTTCATGAAAGGTGGACTTTGCATACTTCTCCATGGTGCACCCCTTGCACTGATCTAACTGAGCAAGTGTTCCCATTGGAAGTTCGGTAGATATTTGTTGCATGATATTCAAGGCTCCATGATGAATATGGCCCAATCGCCTGTGCCATAATTTTCCCTCATCCCAGCTCACCACTTTTTCTGCCTTGCTCATCATGGAAGCGTAGCCATCTACTTCTAGCATGTAGAGATTCTTAACTCAAATCCCTATCTTATTGACTTTACCCATTGCTTTATGTCGCAGGAATGCTTTTCCACCGCTGAAAACAATGGCATAGCCTTTTTCCTCCAACATTGCGACTGAGACTAGGTTTTTCTTCAGACCTGGAACATGCATAACATTTTTCAATTGAAATGGTTTACCTGACTCCCTCTAAAAGGTAATGGTACCAATTCCAGTCGCACTGTATCATCCATCGTCACCCATCTCAATATGGATTCTGAGATCTTTCTCCTCCAAGTCACTGAAAGACTCTCTATCTCCCGTCATATGGAAGGAAGCGCCACTATCCAAATACCACACCGATCCTGATGCACTTGATGCCATGCATGCGATCAAAGAGAATTCAAGTTAAAATTGTGAGGCAAGGGCCTCACCAGTTGTAGCTCCAACAAATTTTTTTTTCTTCCTCTTCTGTGGATAGTTAGTAGCAAGATGCCCATGTTCGTGACAGTGAAAACGCTTCACTTTGGACAAATCCAGCTTCTTGAATTTAGACTCAGATTTTGAATGGAATTTCTTCCCCTTTCCTTTCCTTGCCTTAGAAACCAAAGCACAATCCTCTTCATCATCAAGCTTTGATGAAGATCCATCTCTTGTTTTCTGCCTGAACTCCTCCTGCACTAGATCCGACCATAGCCTTTCTCAATCTAGCAATTTTTCCCTTCCATTGACAGAGTCTTGATAATTGTGCCAACTCTTGGGAAGTCCTAGGAGCGCCAAGCTCACCAAATCATCATCAGCAACTGTTATTCCCACACTTCCAAGCTCATCCTGACTTTGGAAAAACTTCATGAGATATTTTGGAATGGATTCGCTCTTCTCCATCTTGATCTTCCTGATTTTATCTTTGAGCGCCAATTATTATGGTCTCTACTGTTTTGGAACAGATCCATCAAAACCTTCCACATTGCATGTGGTGTGGTTTTCCCATGGAGACTTGAGACAATGTGGTCTCGTACTCCTTCCAACAATATCCTCCTCACCTTTGCCACTTTATTTTTTCATGCATCAAGATTTATAGTGTCTGTCGCAGCCGGCTTAGGAACATCTCTATCAATGTATTCCTTCAAGCCATTGTCTTCAAGCACTGCCTCCATTTTGTCCTTCCAAGCAATGTAGTTAGAGCTGCCTTTGAGTGCATACTCTAACCTCAAGCCAATGAAATAAATTTCGATCTTGAATCAAGTGTATCACCAAGAAAGTCATTCTACAAATTCGAATCTTATCCAGCCACAAACTCAACTGCTGCAATCCCTCTTGCCCTGGGAGGTTCGCACCTGACCAGTTAGGAACCTGAGGGAAGTTCGCACCTCACCTGTGTATATCCTATGAAACTTTTGAGGAGGTTCACATTGTAATTCACAGTGGGGTGAGGGAGGTTCACACCTCTCCTTTGAGTAGGCTGATGTCGCACCCTGCCAGAGACGAAACCTGCAAAAATAACACAATTTTTGCACCTCACTTTCGTAGCTCCGTGGCTCTGATACCATGTAGAAATTTCAATACAAATTAAGTATTTCCTGGATTCTCCTGATCTAACAATTATATGCCACTGTTAAATACAGAATCGCTTCTACTAATATTCTTGCAGAAATTAAACCATGATCACAAAGTGAAATATCAAGAACACATAACACAGAATATTTTCAGGCAAAGCATAAAGATAAAAACCCCACTATCATATATTATGTATATCATGGATCGTGAAACAATCTCATAAAAAACTCTAATCCAAGAGCGCTCAGTAAAATACAATTGTCTCACGCTGTGACAAATACATGTGCCAATATTCTATCTCCAGACAGCCTACCTCCTCTGCGCAATCCCTGCAATTAGAATTCTCACAATTGAATTTGAATTGCCTAGTTTTCACATGCTCATTAGCATATCTGATGCAGACATAGACTACGTCCGCTCACAAGATCGTTCAATCACTTTCATGAGCCGAAGCGACTCTTTCGACTCCCTCTGGAATCACTGTGAAAAATCCAATCCACGGGTCCTTTTCGTTGTCCTCGGCGGCCTCGCACAAACGATCGCTCCCTCTTCCCTGCAACAAGAAATGAAATTTCGGACTTTGAGTTTTCCTAGTTCCTGTTGTTGAGAACCTCTGTTCTCGCGATCAACCGATTGTCGATTACTCGAGACGCACCTTCAGCATTTATCCCCTGGGCTATCTCTTGGCCCACATGACCAATTCTCATATGACCGTAGCCATATGTCCTTCAGGATTTTTTTTTATGTGAGAGCCCGATCTCTTGTCCTCTCGACTCCCGATTCACCGATCCATGAAATTCCAAATTGGCAATGCCTTAGCCCCACCTGGCTAGGCTCCGTTCCAAGTGACCATCCTTCACATGACCAAGACCTTATTTCGGGGTTTCACAACCTAAGCGACGAACCTCCTGTCCGCTTGATTCTAGAAATGCCGACTCCCGAAAAGATGATGTACCAATGCCCCAGCTCCTCCTTTTTGTGATTCGGGCTTTGGAACACCGAAATTCTTTTACCCTTTTGTCCAAAGGATTCTCAATATGTCGATTCCCGATTTCCCGAAATTTTACCTTTCTTGGGATTTCCTCCTTTTCGTACCTTCCTTCTGACGTGGAATCCTACCACCTGTCACCTCCTCATGGTCTGCTAGCCCGTATGGTTTTCCGGACTTTTGGGTATCGGGAGTCCTAGACTCGCAATCCACAGACCTTATGTCACCGCGAACCCCGAATTCTCGATTCCCGATTCGTCAATGGACTAAGTCACTCATGTCGCGATTTTGGAAATCGTAACAGGGAAGGGGTTATGTTCCTTGTTGATGTGAACACTGATTTCCCAAACTCCAAAGTTCTAAATCCCGAGCTCTGAAGTTCCCCCTTTCGCATTTCAGGGATTTGATCAGCCAAAATATTGGCTTACCCTCGTTCCTTCAAACCCCGAAATGCCGAAATGCTCGGACTCTGCCACATGTCCCAATGAATGGATGGCCTAGATCAGATTTTCTTCTTCAGGAATTTCAACGCCGAGTGCTCCAACTCTCGTCCTCGGTACCTCCGATATCCCGAATGTCGATATCCTGATGTCACCCCTCTTGTTAGGACTTTTGCCTCTGCTCTTCTCCGAGGTTTAAACCCCGTGCATCTCTGGTCAGATCCGACGGCTGACGGGTTCTTCGCTCGAGATTTGATGGTTTAGACCTCTTCTCACCTCTGCGCTCCTCCTACCGCTTCATGTACGTGGAAAACCAACGGTCCAAATCTCTTCCTCAGGATGATCCAACGGCAACTGTTTCTCCTCCTAAGCTTTGGCGCATCCTTCTCAGACTTGGAATAATTTCGAATCCTCAAGGGCCTCAATCTCAAGTTCTTTTTCCTGCGAGCTCTTCGCCTTGAGTCTCGCTTGAGCGTACAAAAATGCTACTCCTCTTGAGATTTTATCTTTGAACCCTTCAAGGATTCTTCAACTCCTGTGCCCCTACAGGGTCCCTGCGCACATAAAGCGTTATCCATCCTGAGCTTCTCTTCTCGCCCAGACTTCTAAGGAAATAGTTCCTTCTCCTTTCTCCTCCTGTTGGAGAATGTGATGCCCTTCTAGCTATTATTCTGCTCAAGAAACCTCTTGCTGAGTCTTTCAGGGTGTTCAGCAACCCTACAGAGATCCTTCAGTGGACTCTTCTTCAAATTAAAAAACTCAAAGAGTTCTTTTATCCTGTGCCTATTTGCACACTGTCTCAATGCCCTCCTGGCAGAGTGTTTTCTCACAGAACATCCAACAGTTATGTCCTCTCCTGTGCACCCTATGCACCTTCTCAATGCCCACTTGGCAGAGCTCTCAGAATCCTTAGTGATTCTGGTTCTTCTTGAACTCACAGCAGAGTTCCTCTCAATGCAACACTATGCATGTGCTCAATGCCCACTTGGCAGAGCTTCACAGAACTCAAAGAGAGTTTTTGTCTGCAACTGTGTTCTTCTCCACAGCCTTGCCTCCTGAGGTGTTCAGCAACCTCATAGGTCTTTCTCCTGAGTTGTTGATTTCAGCTTCTGTACCCACCTGGCACGTCTTTGTCTGAACCCGCAGAATTCAGAAGTGCTTCAGTGCACTAGTATTCAGAGTCCGCAACACTCTGTCACGCCCTCCTGGCATGAAACCTCAAAGACCTTCACTTGAAATCAAACACACTCCTGCAAATGAAAAACTATAGCATACATTCACAACATAATAAGAACACACATAGACATTCATTTAACACCAGAAATATGCAGGAAAAATTGTTGTTTATATTAAATGGCAAATCCCTGTTTGTACAAAGTGTTCCTGAGCATGGACTTCAACAGAGTCTCGGCTCCTTCTCAAAATTCTCTCTTCTCTTACTCAACTACTCAAATCTTACAAAATAAGACCCCAAAAGATCTTTTACCTGAGGGGGCTCTTCGAGCTCTTCCCTCCAAACCTCAACTACCCTATTCAATTACATTGAATGGTTGTCTAGTCCTCAAATCGGATCTAGATCTCAGCCTTACAAACATTTAATGCCTATCTACCTACAGCCTGCACAAAGGCATGGCTCTATGGCTCAACAGCCTAAAAAATTTAATTACATTGATTCAAACTTTAAATGAGGCTGCACCTCTCTTGAATGCCCGATTTCAATCCGCGGACGTGGCTGGCTGACGTGATATGATGCTCCTGCATCAATATCCACTGCATGTGTGATTGCATGAGTGCACTTCACTCAAATCACAACTGATAGCCAAACTATCCCTTTCACCTGTTATCTCAACTAGGTATCCATTGGATCTAACATGCATGTAGTTAACCATGGAGAACCTTCAGTTGCATGTGAGTTCACTGATTTTGAATTAATTAATAATTAATTCACTTAACTCTCACTAGTGTAAGTTCAGTTACAACTAGTACAACTGGGCTTAACTCACTTAACTGGGTTAAACTAATTTACAACTCACATAACTACACTTATAATTTTGTCAAAAATCCAACTCACTCAGTTATAAATGAGATAATAGATTAATATTTATCGTCCAATTTATTTAAGGGAAAAGTAAATTAGACACATGTTTCTTGTTGACTTTTCAACATCCTCATAGTGTGTTATCATTTCTTCCGTGAAAATTGTCCAAGTGATGAGTGATTTGAGAGAACAAAGTCATCGATACCATACAAATTTATTGGGTTCTAAATATAAAGAAGCAATTCATACCTTTTGTGTATGTGGCACATTATGTAGATCAAAGAATTGCTCCATCTGAAGTATCCATGTGATTGGGTCCTTGCCATCAAATTTCCTCATATCAATCTTAGGAACGTGGTTGGTCTTCAACCCAAAGTTGGAGTTTCTCCATTCTTGATTCACCTTCCTTGTGTCCTCATCGTGATTTTCATGGGATACATTTTCACTTTCAGGTGTCCTCTCTATTACGATATTTTTCAATACTTCCAAGATCTCCTCTTTTAAACCATTCATCGTTGCCTCCAACTTAGCTTCCATCTGTTGTAGTTCATATTTTGCTATTTTCTTCTTTTGTAAATCATTTATGTCCCTACGCATTTCTTCACCTTCATCAAGATTCCTCGTAGGGTTGTCTGGAGGCTTATTTGGTATAGAAGTTCCCTTTTTTGGTGGCATGTTGGCCAAGTATCACTTTAAACCTTGATTTTGAGGTGGTTCTGCTAGACAATCTTCCTTTTATTGTATCTCTGAAATTTCGGCCCTTCTGAGTATGAAATTTTATTTTTTGTAGGTCTCTGATATTTCTTCTCTGCAATGCCATAGGTATGATCAAAATTGGATGTGCCAAGTGGAATTTACGGTAACTTCCCCACAACTTTATGATTTTTGTCCTTTCCAGGAGGTCTCACTTGTATAGCGTGCCCTGCACAAAATAATTGATATAAAATTCTGAAACTCATACCATAAATACTACAGACCATCCACTATCCAATGCAACTAGTCTCACTCAATTTGGATACTCTAGGAAGAATTTATGATTGTTTTACCTGGAACACCTTCTTGAGACTAGTCAATAGGACTAGTCATATACCCTATCTTCCACAGGGTGTATCTATAAATGTAAGATGACCCAGAATCTGAAATGCTTACCACATATACCTTACTAATTTTTGTAAATATCATCAAGATTTCAAGGTCTGAAACATTACAAAAACGTTTTTATAGTGAAAATTCCGCAATGACTCAGTTCACGATGATTCCAGAACCCTATATTGCACAAGTTGTATAACCAAAAGTATAAGGCCTCAGGAGCTGAAATTTTAACCCAATGTACCTTGATATGTCTACTATATACCCACCATGTCGTTCCTTCTGAAACATTGTAGAAACAAGTTAGAGGGAAAATTTCATGGTGTCTCAGATGTAGCAGCGAAACCCCAGACCTTGAGCTCTAATACCATATGTTAAGAACCAAATATCAATATAGCATAGAAAAACCTCAGAATAAGTACTCAACGCCTTGAAAAAGAGATAATTTCAGATAATAAGCCTCTTCAAGGGGGAAACCTCCTTTTACCCTACATAAATGTTCAAGTACAAGATGATTCCAAATGAAAATGTCTCCTTGGTATATATAGGAGACTAGGAGGTATAATTACAACTAATGGAATAAAGCCAACATAAATAAAATAGCATTACTAATGTAATATGCCCCAATAAAGGGGTAATGAGCCAATATTAGGGCTTAACACCTAAGCTCTAACCTGAAGGATCTTTAACTCTGACCCATGTGATCGAGGGCTATGAACTCGTTCCAATATTTTGGGTTCTAACCTCTCATCAAGGATCGATGGTCGTGCTTAAACCGACGTGGAGATCTAAGATCAGGGATGATTGTGGAGGCCCAACTAACACAACCTTTAAAATCGTCGTTGAGTTCCGCAATGGAAGATGCATGTTGGTAGATGGGCGAATTCCATGATGACCATAATATTGACCTCTTTGCATCAATTCCAATACCAACATCACATACCCTCTTTGACATCAGTGTCAACATCACATACCCTCTTTGAGCATATTTATCTCCTTTGATATTAATGCCAACACCATGTCCAACATTTAATAGGTTGCTACTGTGCTGGAGGTGGCATAACTGCATTACCGACTTCTTGTTGATCTATTTCAGTTATTTTAACCAAGGATTTTCTTAACCATTGTTTAATATAGTCCTTCATAGGAGCAACCATTATCTCATGTTTCATCTTGGTTTCAAATAACTCATTTTCTAACTCTTTAAGATCAAGGCTCAATTGATGAAGTGTGTCTTCGATATATTCATTCTAGTTCATGTAGTAGACTAGCCACCTTTCCACTTCTTCTTCAGAATACTCAATACCCAATTGTTCTTGAAATTGATCTTTTGGTAAGAGAATTGAGTCCATAATTAAATGTGTTCCCTCCAGTTCCTTAGTCAAATCAACAATTTTTAAGAAAAAATCACCTCATTTTGTATTAATTACATCACATTCAAAAATCATTTCCCCTAAGCCTTTAATTCTTCTCAACCAAAAAGCATTAATTTGTTTAAAACAAGTCTTGGAAGGGATATTTTGATCTCTTATATTTATATCACTTAAACTTAAAACCTTTGTCAAAAATGTACCCACTGCTTATTTGTAAAAACCCTCATCATTTTCCAAATCTTTTTGGAGATATTCTTTGAAATGCAAGACCCTTGTCGACAGAGTAGTTGAATTTGTTGCTAACTCCCATGTCTCAAGAATCAAGGCTATTCTTATCTTAATGATATCTCCAATATGTTTTCTTACGTCCATTCATAAACTTGATGAACCTTTCAACCTTGAACTGGTTTCCGGTACATCCTCGAGACTGCACAATGGTTGTATAGAAGTGATGGGTTCGACGAACAAAGGTCCTGGAAGAAAACAAATTTTCAATACCTTTACTTTTTCCTTTAAGATCAAATTTTCCTTCTCTATGTCGTCAATGGACTCTTTTAAGGATTCTCTAGTTGCTTCATGAAATTGTACAATTTTCGAGGGTTTTACCCCATGAAAATTGATCTCTGATTTCCATTTTCCTGAAACATTTTTATCCTTCAAATTCACTTTCTCAATTAACAATTTTTTGGAATTCTTATTGAACGTTGCATGGTGCAAAGTGAGATATTCCTCCTCAAATATCTCTATCTCTTGGGAAGCCAATTCTTCAGCTATAACCCTATGTTTGATCAACCTTTGTTCTGCCCAACTAAGATCTTCTATCATTTCATCAACCTCCATGCCTTTGGGACTCGCTTCAACTTCAGGTAATTCTTGTCCTCCTATTTGGGATTCTCTTGTTATTTTAATAGAGGTATGAATAGTGCGTGTTGTTTCAATTGTCTTTATGGTAGGGTCTTTATCTCCACCATCATTTGAATTTCCGGTGAAAGACCTTCTCTATTCTTGACCACTATTTTCGGGTTGTTGTTTTTTTTTGCCCAGGGTGCTCTTCTGTGACACATTAGTTGTACCTGGGTTTATTCCTGTCACTTCTCAACCCCATCTCTTATAGTATTCATTAATGTTGACCAAAGCCTCAATATCATCTAGGGTGATTTCAAGAGATTCTTTAGGAGGATTTTGGTTATCTCCCCTTCCTTGTAATTGCACGGACTTATTAAAAGATTAGCCATATCCAATTGAAAACATGTGTGTCAAAAACAAATCCTTAGGGTCAAAACCCTGAATTGCATGAACTTATTTTAAACCAAACTAGTCAAATTTATTTGTATATTCATTTAAATGAGAAATTTTCTTCATAGACATATTTTTGTATTTCTACGGCAAAGAGATAAATTTATTTTTTATTTTCTCGTTGAATAAATGCACCCAGTATTTGTACTATTTGCATACTTCAATGATGAAAAGTCTATCAGAAACATAAAATGGCAACAGAGAGGGTTTTCCCTTAAATTCATAAAGTCTAATAAAATTGAAGTCTTCCATGGCTTCAAAAAATCCTTTCTTTGACAGAAAGGATGCAACTTCTAGCGATAGTCTAGATGTGGAAGGATTGTGAATCATCTTCTTAAAAGAGGAAAAAGAACCATTTTGCACTTCATAGAAATTGTATGGGTCTTTGTGCCTCCATAACACTGGATACTAGAATGAAACTAGATCCTTCTTGAAGTCAACATTCTTAGCTCTGGGAAATTCCTCAAATACATGACAATAAACTATAACATAAACTAGATAGGAATTCATGTAGAATTTCTTGGTATTACTAAGGCTTCCCAACTAAAATGAAATATCATTTGAAATAATCTAGGCCCATAGAATTACTGCATTTTCGTGAATTGAATGGTAGAAAATATATACAATATACTTGGGCACTGAAGTCGTGGACTCCTGTCCAACTATTCTGGAAAATAGCCAGGTGAATTCTTTATATGGGTATTTTAAAGAGCATACCTCAACCTGTGTAGTACTGGTGTCACTAGTTGGACTCATAAGGAAACTTTCAAGCAACTCCATTCCCCCACTGTGAGATTTAAGAAAATCTTGAGCTTCAACATTTTTGAATATCAGAGTAGGGTCAGGAAGTCTCAGCATCTTTTTGAACACTGAAGTGGCCAAAGAGATCGATGGTTTTCCTTGTGTCTGGATAATTCTTCTCTCGATATCAAATTTGTCATCGCACTAGAGGATCCGCTCTTTGAAATTAGCTACTTATGGCACACATGTAACCAATGCAATACCCGAGGTCCAAACCTTGTTTAACTTATTTTCTTTGGATGGGAGAGATGAGTACCACTTGTAGTCCAGTGACCACTAAAATCGATGATCTTCTCATCCCAATGTGTTGACAATTTCACCACAATATAATTCTTTCCTTTTACTAGACATGTCTTACAAAGACTGTATTTTATAAATAGGTGGCGCTTTTGTCAATGTAATATTTTTACAACACAACTTTTAATTTCTTATTTAATTTTACCACACATTTCCTTGATTACCAAATGTTGTATCTCTTAATTTGATCTGGATTTATAAATGGAACGAAATGAAATATAGATTCATAACAAAAAAACAAAGATATAGTGAAACTGGACTTCTATTAATAAATGGAATGTGTTGAACTGTAAAAATGTTGGTCCAGATTATTTTTGGAACGAAATGAAAGAAGAGATATTACACTGAAATACTCATGAAAATTGCCAGAAACGGAGAAATACAACAATACATGATTTATGTTAATGAAATAATTGTAAAGAGACTGTAAAAATACATAGTGCAAGACTCGCTAGAATGGTGGCATCTTTATCTCTAAGAAGAGATGTGACAGCTACACTCATTTGCAAGAAGATGATTACAATGAGGCTCTGAAGACCTTTTCATTGATAAACATGAATGCCAAACCCCTAGACATCAAAAAACCTAACCCTAGGAGATGAAACGCCAAAATTCATGTGGGCCCCGTTGGGGTAAGTTAGTACATTAACTTCCCAGGGTCATAACTTTTGCATACGATATATGTTTAAGGTGTGTGATAGCTCGTTTGAAAGATATTTTCAAGAACTATACATTATTCCATCAAACTCTGACTATGTCTATAGTTTGACTATGTAAAGCCAAGAAAACATTGTTTAGAGCCCCAAAACAGCCCTAGAAGTACAAAAATATGTACTCACATGAAAACTACCAAAATAATCCAGTTGGAATAGGTGGGAGGCCACCAATATCCACCTGGATGTCATGTAGGGCTTTAGGGTAGCCCGTAAGTGTAGAACCCGCAACTACAAAGAAATTTCCCCATTACAAAGAAACGTGTTGAACTGAAAATTGTCTAGATGAGCCAGTTGGAATATGGAACAAGTGGGTGGCCACCAATATCCACTTAGATCAATCCTCCCACCTTAGGAAGCAATGGTCTCCATTGTTTTGAGTGCCCGGGGAAGAGCAGAAAGCATTTTCTGAATCTGAATCTTGGTGAGTTGTGTGCCTTGTTGGAGAAGTTGTGCTTCTTGGTCCATGGAAGGCGATCACAAACTTGTTGCTGGTGGGGTTGAATCTGTTCCACCAACCTGTTTTCTCTGGGTTTGATGGGGCATTGTGTAGGCACCATTTTAGGTGAAGAAAAAATATCTTCTTTCTCTTCAGAAAACTGTTTTTGCTGGATAGAAGGTGTTGAGGCTGTAGTGGTTGTAGTGGCCTTCTGTGCATCCTTTGAACAAACTATGAAGAGGATGAATTTTGCGGTATGAGAGATTACCTTGTGGCACTGTTTTGGTGGAACAATAGTCGAAACTACCTCCGGTATCCTACAGAGCTGACCTCCCAGAGTATTAATGACACTACGAGGTCTAGACTCATAAACAGCATGATGATTCCACATATATGGTTGGACCAAATAAACATCGCATACATCAAGAGGGGTAACATCACACACTACCTCATCCTTGAAGGGATGGATGCCATAGGACAGGCGGCACTGTTGGATGACACGGAGATCTCGTCCCTGGTGAAGCCACCCGATGTTGTATGGCTGCGAGTGTGGTGTTGTCAACAACCCCAACTATTTGATGACCTTAGTTGAGATGAGGTTATCCTGGATGTCGTTATCAGCAATGAAATGAAATGGGGTCCCCTTCACCCACATTTTTGAATGGAATAGGCACTCCCCATCTTCAGGATCTATTGTTTCTTCTGGTTGAATTTTTTTGTTCACGACAATAGCAGTGGGGTCTAAGTCGATGATCTATCTGTTTTCAATATTTTCTAGATCATATTCTGAATCAAGGTTTGGCTTCGTGTCTTTGACCTCGGCCACCAATGACTGTTTTGAGCGACATTCATCGGTGTTGTGCTAGGGGATTTTGTGGAAGTCACACCACTTCCCAGTGTTATTCTTCATCTTTCCTTTACCCTTATTGTCCTGTGTCTTGGACTGGTTGTCTAGAGGTTATTGGTTAGGGTCGTCTTTACCATGCTTTGGTTGTTGCATATTTGTAGACCTGAATTCCCATTTGTTATGATGCCTAAATTTCTAATCAATTTTGACAGCATGTCAATAGGAAGCTCCCAACGATGAGATTTTTAGGAAATCCATTTTGGTTTGGATGTACCTATGCAGATCCCCATGGTATTTCAGAACTAGATGTCACACAAAGTCTTTGATACCCATCTTGGTGCACAAGGTATGGAAAGTATTTGTGAACTCTGACATTGTTTAGCTCTTCTCTTGCCACAGTGTGCTCCATATCATGTACTGGTATTCATAGTTATCAATAGGGTAGTACTCTTCCTTGACCACATCCAAAAACAAATCCCAAGTGGGCTCAGCCCCATATATTCCATATTCCTCTGTGGAACTTTGCTCTCAGTAAGTTTCCCACCAATGTTTGAAATGGGGGAGAGCCTTGAGGAGTGAGAAGGTGATATTTTCCCCATCGAAATAATTTTGAACAGAGAAATAACCTTCTAATAGATTTAACTATTTTTCTAGGGAATTCACATTTGTTTGACCTTCAAATATGGGAATATCAATATTAACTTGTACCTTGAAGGGAGAGGTTCCTCCAAAATGGTCATTTGATGAAGATGTGCATGTTTCTATCGGTAGGCATTAAAGGATGTGTAATATTCCAGATATAAAATAGTATGCAGAATAGAAATAGTTAGCTAGAAATGGCAGATAAACAATGATTTAACCAGAACAACACCACAACAATACCAAAATAATACCAGAATAACACCAGAAAGAGAACTTTGATTATTGATAGAAATTTTCACTTTCCTCTTCGAGGGGGAAACCTCCAACAGTGCAGAGCTCTATTACAATAATATCCAAGAAAAAACTTATCATACCCTCTATTCCTATTTATACTAAATTTGTCTAACCAAAAGAACAATTTAGAGGAATATCTTGGTAGAAGTGGAAGCTTCTATTAAGTCTTCTTACATTTGACTTATTCCTCCTTATTGCTAGGCCTTATTAATATTGAACTTTATTACACGAAAATGTATTTTTCTACCCACTTGAGGGGTTAGGTAGGTTAGGTACCTAACATGCCCTCCCCCTTAGAATCAGCCTTGTCCTCAAGGCTTGAGATGAGGAAATTGTTGTAATATGTTAGAAGGCTCCCAGATGGCATCTGCTGGAGTTGTATCTTTCCACTGAACTAACACTTCCTTGATGGTACGCTGACAAAGATGACGCTCTCACTGGTCCAAAACTGCTTGTGGCTGCAACCAGCTGGATCCTTCTTCATCCAACTCGGGAAGGTTGGTTTGAGTTTGGCACTTAGCTCCAATCACCTTCTTTAAGAAAGAGACATGAAAAAAAATATGGAGCTTAGAATGATTGGCTAAAGCTAACTAATAGGCCACCTGTCCAATGTGCTTGAGAACTGTATAAGGACCATAAAATATGGGTGCCAGTTTCTGACAATGTTCGGCCTTGAGTGAAGTTTTCTTATAAGGTTGCAACCGAAGAAATACCTGGTCTCCTTTAGCAAATTTTCTTTTTGAGTGACTTTGATCAGCTTGTTTCTTCATGAGATTCTGAGCCATGAACAAATTATCTTTGAGGGTACAGAGAATAGCCTCATGAAATGTAAGTGTTTGTTCAACCGCCTGGCCCTTCAATACACCTGGCATGTAGGAGAGAACTGAAGGTGGCTTTTGGCCATATACCTCTTCAAAAGGAGTCATGCGAGTAGTTGTATGGTAAGAAGTGTTCTACCACCATTGAACTAATGGTAACCATTGAGCCCATTAATTTTTCCTTTCAGAGGCAAAACACCTCAAATAAGTCTCCAAATACTGATTTACGAATTCAGTTTGACCATTAGTCTGGGGATGATAGGTTGTGCTGAGTTACAATTGGGTGCTCTGGAGTCTGAACAGTTCTTGCCAAAAATTGCTAGTGAAAGTTGGATCTCGATCAGAAACAATAGAATGAGGCATGCCATGAAGCTTGAAGAGATGATCCATGAAAATTTGAGCCACAGTTGATGTGGTAAATGGGTGTTGAAGAGCACAGAAAGGAGCATACTTGGAAAGATGATACACAACCACCATGATGACGAACTTATTTCCTGATTTAGGTAATCCCATAATAAAATCCATAGAGATGTCCCTCCAAATAGTGGGTGGAATCGGAAGCGGTTGGAGTGTACCAGGAGGTTTGATGGCTTCTCCTTTGTTGCATTGTCAAACATCACATTCTTCTACAAAATTGCGAATGTTCTTTTTCATACCATCCCAAAAAAAGAACATTTGACCCGGTCATAGGTTTTGGTAAACCCTGAATGCCCAACTATGGGAGTAGCATGAAGCTCAAAAAGCACCGTGGATTTAAGTTGTGACTGTTTACTTAAATATAAACGGCCTTTGTAGCGAAGTTCATCATTATGCCAAGAGTACCCTGGGGAAACTGGAGAGTTGGATTTTAATTGTTGGATCATATGCGATATTTTAGGATCATGTATCCATTCTTGGCACACAACTTGGAGCCAATATGGTACAATGAAGGAGAGGGAAAAAAGGGACCCTTCATCTTCATATTTTCGAGAAAGAGCATCAACGATCACCTTTTCTTTGCCTTTATTGTAAATTATCTCATAATTATAACCAAAGAGCTTAGTTACCCATTTTTGTTACTCTGGGGAGGAAGGTCATTGCTCCAGAAAATACTTGAGGCTTTGATGATCTGTCTTAATTTGGAAGCGTTGCCCCAGGAGATAAGGGCGCCAGAGATCCACTTCATGCAGAATAGCCAACATTTCCTTTTCATAGATTGATTGGCCCAAATGGAATTCGGAGAATTGTTTTCTAGTAAAGTCCAAAGGTCTACCTTCTTACATAAGGATAGCTCAAATTCCTTTGCCTGAGGCATCACATTCGAGGACAAATATTTTTGTGAAATCAGGAAGGGACAAGACCGGAGTAGTACACATAGCTTCCTTCAAAGCTTGAAAAGTATGATCCACTACGAGAGTCCAAGTGAAAGAATTATTTTTAACGAGAGTAGTGAGAGAGGCCGCAATCTTCCCATAATTCCTAAAAAACTTTGATAATATCTGGTTAAACCCAAAAAACGACGTAATATTTTGATAATCTTGGGCCGAGTCCAATCCTTCATTGCTTCATTCTTTTTAAGATCCACCTGGACACCATCCTTTCCAACAATATGACCCAAGTACTCTACTTATGAGGCTCCAAAGGAACATTTAGATCATTTGAGGAAAATTTGGTGCTGCGAGAGTAGATGGAGAATTTGATCCACATGGAAAAGATGAGATTGCCAAGTTTTACTATAGATGAGAATATCATCAAAGAAAACTAAGACAAAATGACAAAGATAAAGATGAAAGACATGATTCATGAGGCTTTGGAAGGTGGAGGGGGCATTACACATGCCAAAGGGAATGACCAAAAACTCATAATGAGCCTCGTGAGTTCGAAAGGCAGTCTTGGGAATGTCATCTTCTTGCATACATATCTGGTGGTAGCCAGAACGTAGATCAAGTTTAGTGAAGTATTGAGCACCACTCAACTCATCCAAGATACCATCAATGACATGAATGGGGAACTTGTCCTTGATGGTGAGCTTATTGAGGAAATGAAAGTCAGGACACATGTGCCAAGTACATTCTTTCTTAAGTACCATGACCACAGGTAAAAGAATAAGGGCTGGTACTGGGGAGGATAACACCCACTTGGAGCAATTCCTACACTATTTTCTCAATTTCATTCTTTTGGGAAAAGGGGTGATGATAAGGGAGAACATTGGGAGGAAGACTGCCAGGAACAAGGGGAATGGAATGATCATGAACAACACGAGAAGGAGGAAGTCCTTGAGGGGTGGAAAAAATAGCTTGATGTGTGGAAAGGATAGCTTGGAGGCCAGGATGCACAGAGGGTGTCTCAATGACTTGAATAGAATGGAGTTGAGCAATGATACCGGAGTGGCCTTTCTTGAGGATATTTTCCATATGATGGGAACTAATGATCTCAAGAGAACCAGCTATGAGACCTTGGAATTGATACCTTTTTCCTTCCTGTTGGAATTGCATGGTTAATTCCTTAATATCCATAAGAATGGGACCCAAAGTGTGTAACCATTCAGCACCTAACACAATGTCACAACCTCTCGTGTCAATGGAAAACATATGATATTTCAGTTGGTAATGTCCAATTTGAAGACGGACATTTTCACAACACCCACCACATTTCATGGACCCACCATTGGTTATCATGATTTGAAAATTATTGACAGCACGAATATAGCAATTGGTTTCATGGGCAATGTGACGATGAATAAAATTGTGGGTGCTACCATTGTCAACGAGGATGATGACCTTCATGTGCTTAATGTAGCCAATGATCTTGAGCATTTGTGGGGCCAAGAAGCCAGTGAGGGCATGCAAAAAAATAAGTGGGTCAACTTCAGGTGGGTCAACAGGCTCCTGGGTGGCATCGGGAAGGGAGGGTTCTTCAACAAGGGGAACTGTCACATCCTCTTCAGGAACATCTTTGGAAATGGCCATAAATAGTTTTTGTTCCTTAAACTTGTGCCTCGGAAAATATTTTTCATCACAATTATAGCAAATACCCTTCAGTTGGCATTCATCCATTTCATCCCTAGTTATTTTTTGGATCTTGAGGGGAGTGACAGGGGGGTTACGATTAGTGGATCGAGGGCGAGGAACAAAAGGGGGTTCTTTGTTCTGGGAAAAAAGAACTGTTGGGCCTATTTAGCACGTTGAGTAGCTTCCAACCAAGTTGGAGGGTGGGCCATGAGAACCTGGGATCGGATTTCATCCTTGAGACTAGTGATAAAGAATTCATAGAAGAACGCATATGACATGCCCTTTGTTCGAAAGGAAAAATGCTCAAAAGTAGTGAAGAAGTCTTCCACTATTCCTGACTATTTCAACTTGGTCAAATGACTGAGATAGTGGGTAGCAGTATCAAAGCGGGCATAGAGCTCAGCAACAGACTGGGTTCATGCAATACACCCCTGACGTGAATTTTTTCACCATTTCCACCATTGCCAGTGTTCAGGATATATATAGAGGATAGCATAGTGAAGTTTGGCCAACTCATCAGTAATACCATGCAGAGAAAAATAATGCTCCAATTAAGTGACCCAACCCATAGAATCGGAGCCATCAAATTTATTGACCTCTACGCGGGGAAGACGGGGTTCATGATGAAAGGATTTGGGTTGAAAATGTGGAGACTGAGAGGAATTAGAAGCATCGGGATGGTCTAATGAGGAAGGAACCGTAGGGAGGTTCAACAATTGATTGACAACATACTGGAGGGAGGTAAATTGGGTGGTAAGGTTGGCTTCCATGTTGTGAAATTGGTGCTCTAATTTATCAATGTGGGAATGGGTAGAATCCATCTAAGGTGTGATATGTTCGATGAAGACATGGGCTTGATTGATGGAAGCGTGGATTTCTTGGTTGCGAGTGGTGGCCATTTGAAGAGGGGAAGTGTGGGTAAGGAAAAATAATAATGGGTGGGTGGGACCACAAAAAAAAGGACTTAGAAGTGATAGGTACCACAACGATCAGTGCGTGAAGGGAAATATTATGGAATAGGCGGAAAAATAGGGAAAATGGGAAGGGGTCGGGTCCACTCAAACAAAAAGGATTAAAAACGAAGGGTATGACTATGATCAGGGAGAAAAGGGGAATCCAATGGAATAGGTCCCAAATAAGTGTGCCAGTGGGACCACTATACTCTTCTTTTTTTTTAAACTCCTACGGAGTTATACTCCGATGTAAAGAATATTGCAGTGATAAAATGCCCAAATGCTTAACAGGAAGAAATGTGTAGTAATTTCACAAACTGAATGCAGAAGACACAGTCGCGCGGCAATAGATCTTGTATGTTCTTTTTTTGTTTTCGTCCCAAGGGTTATGGTATTCAAGGGTTCTATAGACAATGGTTTGCCCTGTGCTATAGCTCTCTGATATACATGCAGGATCCAACAATAGTACTCAGCCCAATATCTCATAGCACCAACTAAGGAGGCTAGATTGTGCCCTTAGTTGTACTACCCGACTACCCAGGTACTAGAGAGTATCTTCTCGAGTTTTGTTCTCGATGGCACTATAGCAATCAGGCGGTCGATCGGTTTATCTATGGAGGTTTAAAGGAGATCTAGGTCGATCCATATATAGGTCTTGTCTGATGCGCTACCACTCAAAGGCATACCAATAGGGGTTACAAGGGTGGCCAACATATGTGCACTTAAGAACCATTTGTATTTCCTGCATGTATGAATCCCAGACCATGGGTTTATGCGCGTAAGGATAGATCTTTGTATCTTAAAGACATTGGAATATGTCTCTACCCTGAAAAAAAAAAATTAACCCACAATTTTCTACCGAGGAAGGTGCTCTGATACCACTTGTAATATTCCAAATATAAAATAGTATGCAGAACAAAAATAGTTAGCTAGAAATGGCAGATAAACAATGATTTAACCAGAACAACACCACAACAATACCAGAATAACACCAGAAAGAGCACTTTGATTACTGATAGAATGTTCACTTTCCTCTTCGAGGGGGCAACCTCCAGCAGAGCAGAGCTCTATTACAATAATATCCAAGACAAAACTTCTCATACCCTCTATTCCTATTTATACTAAATCTATCTATCCAAAAGAACAATCTAGAGGAAGATCCTTCTAGAAGCGGAAGCTTCTATTAGGTCTTCTTACATTTGACTTATTCCTCCTTATTGCTAAGCCTTTTTAATATTGACCTTTGTTACATGGAAATATATTATTCTACCCACTTGAGGGGTTAGGTAGGTTAGGTCCCTAACAGGATGTGTGCAAAATTCTCCATCATTTCATCCCTCTGTCACGTGATAGCTTGCTCAAGCAACATGCTAATATAATCTTCTTCTCTGTCATTTTTATTTTCTGCCACCTTCGAGGGTTTCTTGGGTGTGCGAGAGTGATTGTCCTCAAGAGAGACAAGATAGAGACCCAACTAGCTATACTCATACCTCATCAGGGACATGCCCTAAAAACGATCAAGAGCAGCCTGCTCTAATACCATTGATCTGGATTATTTTTGAAATGAAATGAAAGCAAAGATATTACAATGAAATACTCATGAAAATTTCCAGAAACAAAGAAATACATCAATACATGATTTATATTAATGAAAGAATTGTAAAGAGACTATAAAAATACAGAGTCCAAGACTTTCTAGAATGGTGGCAACTTTATCTCTGAGAAGAGATGTGATGGCTACACTCATTTGCAAGAAGATGATTACAATGAGGCTCTAAAGGCCATTTTTATGATAAACATGAATGCCAAAACCCTAGACATCCAAAAACCTAACCCTAGGAGATGAAACGCCAAAATTCATGTGGGCCCCGTTGGGGTAAGTTAGTACATTAACTTCTCGGGGTCATAACTTTTGCATACGATCTATGTTTTAGGAATGTGATAGCTCATTGAAAAGGTCTTTTCGAGAACTATGCATTATGTCATCAAAATCTGACTCGGACTACAATTTGAAAGTGGAAAGACAAGAAAACACTGTTTAGAGCCCCAAAACGGCCTTGGAAGTACAGAAAGATGTACTAACATGAAAAATTCCAAAATAATCCAGTTGGAATAGGTGGGCGGCCACTAATATCCACCTGGATGTTGTGTAGGGATTCAGGATAGCCCCGTAAGTGTAGAAACCATGGTTACAAAGAAATGTCCCCATTACGGAGAAACGTGATGAACTGAAAATTGTCCAGATGAGCCAATTGGAATATGGAACAAGTAGGTGGCCACCAATATCCACCTGGATCAAATGCAGAATGAAACAAACTCGCTCGAATGGTGGTAGCTTATCTCTGAGAAGAGATGTGACGGATATGTGCATTCACCAAAGCACATAACAATGAGACTGAAAGGCCTTTTCATCATAAATAAGCAATGAGGAAACCCTAAACATCAAAAAGCCTAACCCTAGGAGATGAAGCACCAAAATGATTGTGGGCCCTGATGGGGTTAGTTGGTGTGCCAACTTCCCGAGGTCATAACTTTTGCATACGATCTTCGTTTCACACACTCGATAGCCCATTGGAAAGGTCTAGCTGAGAAGTTCACATTCTAGTCAGCCCATGCATGCCTTTGGCAACTTTTTTAGCATTGTCATGCTCAGAAAATGTTTTTTAAGGCCTCAAAATGGCCTTGGAAGTTTAGGACCCGAAAAAGTGTAGAAAAACTGCCAAAATGGAAAATTGTGCTTTGAGCTAGTGGAATAGGTGGGTGGCCACTGATATCCATTTGGATCAATCCTCCCCCCTTAGGAAGAAATGGTCTCCATTGCATTGATTTCCCCCATCAAATGAGGAAACTTTTGTTGAACTTGGACCCATGTGAGCCACTTTCCTTGGTGTAGGAGTTTCCCTTCTTTGACAAATTGATAAAGATGGATCATCTATTGACGAGTTCCTGTAACCTATGTGTCGATGATATGATCAATGGTGGCCTATTCCATGCATTCAGAGTTGAGCTATGTCAGTTTCAACTACTCTGTTATCTCTGATGTGTCCAATAATGCTGGAAAATATGGTCAAAGGAGGTCCACATTGAACAATACTAGGTGCAAGCCAAGGAAGGGAGAAATACTTAGCTCAAAAGAATTGTCACCAATAGCCTTGGTGATGGTGTAAGGACCATAACAAAGTGGGAGAAGATTTTGATGGCATCCTATAAGTCGCTCCTTTTGCAAATGCAACCAAACCTTGTCTCCCACATGAAACTTGTGTGGCACTCGATGTTGATCGTGGTGTTGTTTGTACTTAGAATTGGATTTCTGAAAAATATCATGGACCTGTTGGTAGATGTGTTGAATCCATTCAATAAACTTGGTGGCTTTGTTGGCCTCAGATTGAACATGGGAATATTTTTCTTGTGTGATCACAAGGGGCAGTGCGACATCAATGGGACCCAATGGTTGAAATCCCAACCCCACCTGAAAGGGGTTGTGCTCAGTCGAGCTATGGAGAGCTCTATTATAGTTATGTTGAACATAGGGAATACTCTCATCCCGTGTGTGTGGATGATTGGAGTTGTACATGTGCAAGATATGGGCAATCATCTTGTTGACGACCTTTGTCTGGCCATTAGTTTGGGGGTCGAAGGCAGTGGATTTGGTGAGCTTTGTGTCCAACAGTGGCCAGAGGGTAGAATAAAATGTGCTTAGGAAACTGTTGTCCCGATATGAGATGATGTTTTTCGGTATCCAAAAATGCACCCACACCCATTCGAAGAATATTTTGGCAATGGCCTTCATTGCGATACTCTTCTTTCAGACTGTCAGAATGGCCATCTTAGAAAATTGATCAACCACCACAAAAACACAGTAATTTCCCTTCTTGGTTGAAGGAAGGCCAAACATGTAGTCCATCAAGGTGGATTCCCAGGGCCTATCAGGAGTAGGGAGAGGGGTGTACAAGCCTTTCTTCTTAATGGTTGGTTTGGAAATAGTGTAGGTAATGCAAGACCGAATGTACTTGTTGACTTCCTGTCGAAGTTTCGGCCAATAGAAATACTTTTGTAGCATTGCCACTATCTTTTCCACACCAAAGTGCCCTACCATCCGACTGTAGTGAGATTCCAAAATAAGCTTTGCTTGCTTGCTTGAGGGAACACAGAGATGGAAAAGATGACATAACAGTCCATCCTGAAGATGAAATTTAGTGACGGGTGTTCCTACGCCCAACATCTGGTAAGTGGTAGCGAAGTCAGAATCTCTCTTATAGAGTTGGGGCCACCCCGAGGCCTCATGTCCATAGGAGTGGAGCACCATGGTTAATGTTGCAACTAGAGGTTGACTGAGGAAGTCAGCGATGTGATTAGTTCTCCTTGTCTTATATTTGGTGTTGAAATGAAATTGCTACAAGTATGTGGACCACTTTTGATGGTGGTCATTCTTAAATTTACCTTTTGTTTGCATTAACTGCAAAGTCTTGTGATCAGTGTGGATGAATATCTTCTTCCCGAGAATGTAATGCTTCCATTGGAGGCAAGATTGTATAATGGAATACATTTATTTGTCATACATGGAGTACTTATAGACTGCATCTGATAGTGTCTCACTGTGATAGGCCACTGGATGACCATGCTGAGTGAGAATTGGGCCCACAGCATAATCAAAAGCATATGTCTCAATCTCAAAGGGTTGTTGCAGATCGGGTAATGAGAGCACCAGTGCTGAGCACAAGTGAGGTTTCATATCATCGAACTATTTCTATTGCAACTTTCCCCACAAAAAATTTTCTTTGCCACCACCCTTGGTCACTCGGCTGAGGACCCATGGGAGAATCCAAACATGAACCTACAATAGAAATTGGCAAGTCCCAAGAAACTTTGTATCTTGGTTAGTGTGGTCAAGGTTGGCCAAGCATGAATGACTTGGATCTTTCCTGGATCTACATGCACACCATGCTCATCAAAAATGTAGCCTATGTATTGGACCATGTTCATGCGGAAGTAGCATATTTCCAAGTTATCATATAGCTTGTGTTGCCACAGAGTGTGAAGGACATGTTGAATATGCTACAAGTGTTCTACCCAAATATTGTTGAAGATGAGGATATCATCCAGGTATACTACCAAAAATGAATTGGTGAAAGGCCACAAGATATCATCCATCAACCGAATGAAAGTGGTTGGGGTGTTTGTCAAACCAAAGGGTATGACCAACCATTCAAAAAGACCCTCTTTGGACTTGAAAGCAGTCTTCCATACATCAGTCTATTATGTTGGGACCTGGTGGTAGACAGACTTCAGGTCAATCTTACTTAAGTACTTGGCTCCCTTGCGCTGGTCAAGAAGGTCGTCAATTTGGGGAATTGGGTACCGGTTCCTGACTGTGATTTTGTTTAGGGCCCTGTAATCAATGCAGAGTCGTTAGGTCCTGTCTTTCTTCTACATGAGTACAATTAGGCTTCTGCAAGGTGAGGAGCTTGGTCAGATGTGCCCCTTTTCGAGCATCTCTTGGATATGGCACTTGATTTCATCATTTTCCATAAGAGAGTGGTGATAGACTGGCCCATTGGGTAGAGGTGTGCCAGGGGTCAGATCGATTGAATGTTTGACCTGACAATGTATAGGTACCCCAATGGGTGAGGAGAATATGTCTTTGTATTCCTCCACGACCTTCTCCACCTACTTTTGCATTGTGGAGAGGCCATGTATGGATGTCATGGACGTGGCTTCGACCTTCTGTTCACTTTGAGAGTGAATCATAAAGAAGACAAATTTCCCAGTCTGGGATATGACCTTCCTACATGGCTTAGCAGAGATCAAAGAAATGGCACTAGGTGGAGCTACCTCTGATATCCTGTACAATTTTATTCCCAAAGTAATGATAACATTGCGAGGTCTAGACTCATATACAACATGAAATTTCCAAAAGTAAGGATGGCCTAAAATAACATCACAAACTTCAAGGGGGGAAATATCACACAATAATATCACATAATACCTCATCCTTGAAGCGCTTGATGTCATAGGGCAGGCGAGATTGTTGGTTGACTTGGAGATCTCTCCCTTGGTGGAGCCACCCGATGGTGTAAGGATGTGGATGTGGTGTTGTTGGCAGTTCCAACCACTTGGTGACCTCTGCTGAGATGAGGTTATTTTGACTTCCACTATCGAAAATGAAGTGCAGTGTGGAGCACCCTTCACCCACATCTATGAGTGGAAAATGTGCTCACCTTCCTCCAGTTCTTCAAGTTCACATGGATAGACATTGGTGTTAGAAAAAATGGAACTACGTTTTGAATCAATGATTCACTTTTCCTTGTTTAGTTCTGATTATGATTCGGAACCCTCATCTAACTTCGAGGATTTCAGCTCGGCCACCAATGACTTCTTTGAGCAACATTCATCATTGTTATGCCAGGGACTTTATGGAATCTGCACCACTTTCTAGTGTCTTTCTTCATATTCCCACTACCCTTCTTTGTTGGGGGTTTGGAATAGTTTTCCCGAGGTGGTCCATCCTTGCTCCATACTTTTTTGTGTGGGTTGGGGCTACCTTTTCCCTGCTTCTGTTGTGAGAAATTTGCAGATCCAAACTCTCACGTATTTTGTTTAAAGTTTTGCTCGATTTTGATGACATATCAATAAGCCATCCCTAGTGATGAGATGTCTAGAAACTCCATTTCTGTCTGGATGTGTTGATGAAAAATGTCGCAGTACTTGAGCACCAGGTGTCATTTAGAGTCTTTGATACCCAGGTTGGTGCGCAAGGTATGGAAGACATTTGTGAACTCTGGCATTCTTTGGTACCTTTCCTACCACAGTGTGGTCCATTTTGTATATTGGTCATCGTAGCTTCCAACAGGGTAATATTGTTCCTTAATAGCATCCCTGAAAGAATCCCAAGTGGTACGACTACAAATAGTGCATATTCCTCCATGTCATTTTTCTCACAGTAAGTACCCCACCAATCCTTGACATGGGGGACAACCTTAAGGAGCATAAAGGTGATTTTTTCTCTATTGGAAAAATTATGGACAAAAAAATACCCTTCGAGTAGATTCAACCATTTATCTAGGGCATCTACATCTATATAACCTTCAAATACAGGGATATCAAAACTAACTTGTACATTGAATGGGGCGGTGCCTCCAAAGTTTCTACTTGATGAAGATGGGTTAGTTATTGGCAATCGTTGAAGTATCTGAGAATAATTATCCATCATCTCATTCTTTTTCCATGTGAGGGATTCCTCGAGCAACAATAGGATCTCCTACTCCATCGTCTCTCTTTTCTTCAACCATGGGAGGCCATCAAGGTTGGAAAGAATAGTCATGTAAAGGCTCAACTAGTTCGAGTCCCAACTCCTTATACCCTGACCTCATTGGGGACATGCATAGAGAAACATATAAAAAGAGAACCGTTATAATACCATTGATCCAGATTTATAAATGGAACAAAATGAAATAAAAGTCATAAAAAAAACATAGATATATAGTGAAACTAGACTTCTATTAATAAATGGAATGTGTTGAAGTGTAAAAATGTAGAATGAAACAAACTCGCTCGAATGTTGGTAGCTTACCTATGAGAAGAGATGTGACGGCTACATGAATTCACTAGAGCGCATTATAATGAGGCCGAAAGGCCTTTTTATCATAAAGAAGGAATGATGAAACCCTAAACATCCAAAAACCTAACCCTACGAGACGAAATTCCAAAAGTCTCGTGGGCCCTGATGGGGTTAGTTGGTATGCCAACTTCTCGGGGTCATATATTTTGTATACAATCTCTGTTTGGCACGCTCGATAACCTGTTGGAAAGGTCTAGCCAATAAGTACACATTCCAGTCAGCCCAAAGAATTTCTTTGGCTATCGTACGGGCACTGTCATGCCCAGGAAACGTCATTTAAGGCCTCAAAATGGCCCCAAAATTTCAGGACCCGAAAAAGTGTATAAAAACTGCCAAAATGGAAAATTGTGCTTTGAGCCAGTGGAATAGGTGGGTGGCCATTGATATCCACCTGGATCATAATTCGAAGTTTTTTATTGCATGGTATGATTCTAGATTTATGGAAAAGATATTACAAAACTCATGCCACATAATAACAGTATTCAATTCATACAAGTGGTGGCTAATGTGGCGATGGGAAATAAATGTCATCAGGAATCGTGATATCATATTGGGGAGTATGGAAAATTGTTAAGTATAGAGGTGTAAAGTGAGGGATGTAGATTGAATTATGTTGATTGCGGAAATGCAGGATGCGATATTGCGGGATATGGAGAACAGAAGGGGAGATATGAGGGATCTCTTGCATTCGAGTTCAATAAATATACTAAGAACCAAAAAGGTTGATTTTGTGGGTTGTGGAAATATATGAATCATTTTGGATTACGCGGAAATGTGGTACATGGGGTTGTGGGTCTAGGGAAAGGTAAATGGAAACAAAGGGAGGACCTCCCATCCACATTTAGGAAATCAATTAAGTGTCAAAAGGTAAAAATGTGCGTTATGAGTGATGTAGAAATGGGAGGGGTATTTTTGAGTGTTGTGGGATTGCATGTTGTTGGACGTCAGTATTTTCGGGGTGAGAGATGTCTTAATGTTCTGCAACAAGACTTTCACAACAAAGGAAAAGGCTAAGTATTAGGATTTTGGAGGGTGGAAAATAAACTAAGTATAGGCTTGTGAACTTACGGGCTTGGTGACTTGGTGATAGCCCGCTCTGCAACTCGAATTTTAAAGGAAAATGGCTAAGTATAGAATATACAAGGCACAAGAAACATGACTATGGATGGACCAATATGCAATAACGTCGATCAACAAAAGTGGATCAACAGGTGGTTGATAGGTTCAACAAGATGTGCATTCTCATGCCTTGTAAAAATACCATCAAATGAAAATAAGTAGAAAACATGTTCTTTGAGCAAGTCTGGATGCACTTTGGGATACCAAGGAGCATCATCTGAAATAGGGATACCATGTGTATCAGTACATTTTGGACTACATCATGGGAGAATATGGACAGTAAGTTGACTATATATACAACATTCCATCCATAGACAGATGGGCAGACATAAGTAGTCAATAGGACTTTGGTGCAGCTTTTGAGGGGTTACAATCAAAAGCATTCGAATACTTGGGATGAAAATCTGGTCTACATACAACACTCTTATAATAGAGCAGTCCACACTTCTAATGGTAAGTCAGCTTTTGAAACTTGCTTTGGATATTTGCCACCTTCACCTTTGGATGTTGTATATGGACAGTAAGGAGGAGTGAGGGAGGACCTCACATGAGATGCATTGAGAGAAAAAAAATTAGTTGAGAATATTAGGAAAATCCATTTGCAAGTATAGGAGATGTTGAAGAAGTCACAGGAAAAATACAAGGCCAGACATGACCAACACATAATTGAGAATTCATTCAAAGTGGGAAACAGAGTTTGGGTACAGGTGAACAAGGAAAGACTACAGGTTCCTAGTATGAATATCAAGGCTTTGTGGTATGGACCTTTCGGGATATTGGATAAGGTAAGAGATAACACCTGCAAATTCATTCTACCCCCATACATGTGCATTTACTCAATAGTGAATATGGAGAATCTCAAACTCTACGAGCCATCCCTCAACAACAAAGGTGTCCCTCTGAAGCCAAAAACGAGCTCTGATACAACATGTAAGTTTTAAACTTGTGAAGTAAAGCAATGCATATAGATTCTTAAGAAAAACAGAAATTAATCAATGGCTCATACGCATAGTACACAGAGATTTACACCGAGAACCCTTAACCAGGAGAAAACCTTTTAACTCTTCATTGTATTAATTTCACCATTCACCATACAATATATAGAATGTTTTTAGGTATTCTGTAGATACCAAAACCCTAATCCCTTAATCCGGGATTAATTTAGAAAACCGCTAAAAATAGCAAAATCCGCTAAAATATCAAAAAACGCCCATATCGTCAGATGAAGTTGTCGAATCTGACGCGCCCACACACACACATGCAAAGAATATAACACATACCCAACATTCTCCCACTTGTTTTTTTCTTTGCATCCAGGGGTCGACGGGATTATATAGTCAACAATCCAGGGCAGCAATGCCAATTGTTACTTTACACCAGAAGAACTTTTCTGTGCTCACGGACTTTGTCAATGAATCTGCAACATTCTTCAAAGTGTCAACCTTTTCCAGCAACACCTTCTTTTCTTCAACCATGTCTCTCACAAAGTGATACTGAACATCAATATGCTTTGTCTTCGAATGATAATCTTGGTTCTTTGCCAAGAAGATTGCACTCTGACTGTCACAATCTAATCTCACTGCTTGTTGTCCCAAACCAATACCTAAACACAATATCTATAACCATACTTCTTCCTTGCTTGCATGAGTGGCTGCCATGTGTTCATCTTCTGTAGTTGAGAGTGCCACTACAGCCTGTCTTTTTCTCATCCAACTTATTGCTCCTCCAAATAGGTTAAACACATACCCACTTGTAGATCTTTTGTGATCCAGATCTCTAGCCCAGTCTGCATCAACAAAGCCATGTATGTCCACCACTCTATCCAATCCTAGTCTTCCTTGGTAGCATAGTCCATAACTGGTAGTGCCACGAAGATACCTGAATACCCTCTTTACTGTTTTCCAATGCTCCTTCCCTGGTTTTGACATATACCAGCTCAAAAATCCCATTGCATGTGCAATGTCCGATCTAGTACAGACCATTAAACACATCAAACTTCCAATTGCACTAGCATATGGAACATGGGACATGTCCTCTTCTTCTTCCTGTGTCTTGGGACAATGATCTGCGGATAATTTTACACCTACAGGAATAGGAACCTTGACCACTTTACTTCCATGCATATTAAACTTCTGCAATATCGTCTCAACATATTTTCTCTGATTCAACCAGAGTTTCCTATTTGCACAGTCTCTTTTAATCTCCATTCCCAGAATGAAGTTAGCAGCACCGAGATCCTTCATGTCAAATTTGGAGGATAGCTGCGATTTCACCTCCTTGATAACATCCATGTTATTTCCTGCCAGCAACGTGTCATCAACATACAACACTACATAAATGAAGTGATTACCAACCTGCTTGGAATATACAGAGTGATCAGCCCTTCTTATCACAAATCCCAATCCAAGGATTTTTGTGTCAAATTTTTGGTACCACATTCTAGGTGATTGCTTTAGACCATATAGTGAATTCTTTAGATTACAGACCAGCTCTTTCTTTCCCTTCACTACAAATCCTTCTGGCTGCTTCATGTAGATTTCTTCTTTCAGATCCCCATGTAGGGATGTTGTCTTCACATCCATCTGTTCCACTTCAAGATCAAAAGCAGTAGCAATAGATAAAAGAAATCTAATAGACGTTAACTTGGCAATAGGAGAAAAAATCTCACCAAAGTCAATTCCCTCTACTTGGGAATAACCTTTTTCTACTAGTCAATCTTTTTATTTCTCCACTTTTCCTTCTGCATTAAACTTATTCTTAAACAACCATTTTCTACCAATAGATTTTCTTCCTACTGGAAACTCAACTATATCCCATGCCTCATTCTTATTCAAGGCATACATTTCTTCAACCATGGCATTCTTCCATAGTTTACTATCCTCTGAATTCACTGCTTCCCGGACAGTTCTGGGATCATCATCAGTAATAGATAAAGCAAAATTGGAACGAAAATCGGGTGAACTATACCTTTCTGGTTTCCTTCTTTCTCTCACTGATCTCCTCAATACTAGGGTATGAGGTTCTTCTTCTTCTTCTACTTCATCTTCTTCAGATGATTCAGATTTTGCATCATCCAACTCAAGCTCTATTTTCTCAGGTTCTTCTTTCCTTAGTAGGAATTCTTGTTTGGAAACATCTTTTACCTCTCTAAAAACAACATCCCGACTGTAAACAGTCTTATTAGTTTCTAAGTTCCAAAGCTTATAACCTTTCACACCATCTTTATAACCAATAAAGATACACTTTTCAAATTTATTATCCATCTTACTCCTATTTTCCTTTGGAACATGTACATAAGAATCACAACCAAAAACTCTAAGATGTTCAAGAGAGGGTTTCTTTCTAGTCCATACCTCGTATGGATTTTTATCATCCAACGTTTATGAGGGTGATCGATTGACCAGGTAACATGTTGTACCCACTGCCTCTGCCCAGAATTCTTGTCCTAACTCGGTACCACTAAGCATGCTCCTTGATTTTTCCATCAGTGTCATGTTCATCCTTTATGCAACTCCATTCTACTAAGGTGTGTATGGAGTAGTCTTCTGCATTTCTATACCACACTTCTTACAGAATTATTTGAATTCATTTCTGTAGAATTCTCCACCACTCTCTGTCTTCAATACCTTTATGTTATTTTCTATCTGATTTTCTACTAGAGCCTTGAACTCTTTAAATTTATCAAATACCTCAGATTTCTTTCTAAGAAAACAAATCCATTTATTCCTTGAGAAATCATATATGAATGAAACATAATACACAGATTTACCTAGGGATGAAACAGGAACAGGTCCAAAGACATCACTGTGTATCAACTCTAAGATCCCCTCCGCTCTTGTAGCACCAGATGGAAATCTTACTCGATTATGTTTACCATATATTCAATGTTCACAGAAATCAAAATCCAGAGTGAAATTAGGCATACCTTCAACCATACCTTTACCATGTAGTGTTCTAAGGCCCTTTTCTCCAATATGCCCCAGTCTTTGATGCCACAACATGGTCTTCTTTTCAGGGATAGTATTGGTCTTGTGTGCTTCATTTCTCTTCTCAGGGACAACAGAACTGTTACACCCATTATTATAATTGCTTCCCAACAAATTGTACAGAGTTCCACACCAAACTCCCCTCATCAACACCATTTCTCCTCGTACCATCTTGCAAGTGCCCTTTCCCAATACAGTATCCACTCCTGCATCATCCAACTTGCTCACAGATATTAGGCTCCTAACTAGTTTTGGAATGTGCAGAACCCCAGAGAGAGTTCTAATCCTTCCATCTTTTAGCAACAACTTAACCCTTCCACGTCCCATGATTTTGGCTATCGATTCATCTCCTAGGAATACATCACCACCATCATATTTTTCATATTCACAAAACCACTCCCTGTGAGGAGTCATATGGTATGATGCACCTGAGTCGATCAACCATACACCACGGTCTACATGTGTACCTGTAGATGCCAGGTAAACATCACCTCCTTCTTCAGTGGAGATTTTTTCCTCTGTGGAAGAGGTACTATCAGATCCCTTTGGTTTATCAACCTTCTTAGACTTGCAATCTTTCTTATAATGCCATGTTTTACCACACTTCCAACATTTCCTCAAATATTTTCTTGGAGACTTAGATCTACCTGTAGATTTAGATCTCCCCCCTGGAGACTTACCAGGATTCTTGTCTTGGGTTCGACCTCTTACAAATAAAGCATATGTGCTATGATCATCCATGCTTTTTCACCTCATCTCTTCAGATAACAAGGATGAAACTACATCCTCATACTTTAATGTAGATTGAGTGGTACTACCAATTTCTACAACTAGATTATCCCAAGAGTCTGGCAAAGAACATAACAAAGTAATACACTTATCTTCTTCTACAATCGTAATATTAACAGTTACAAGTTGACTTACCAGAGTATTAAATGCATTTAGATGTTCTTTCACAGAATCTCCATCTTCCATCCTAAGATGATACAACTTCTTTCGAAGAAACAACTTGTTTACCAGGGACTTTGATTGATACAAATTCCCTAACTTATTCCAGAGTTCCTTGGCCATAGATTCTCTCGAGACATTCAACAACATCGAATCTGCCAGGCAGAGTCAAATAGTACTCCTTTCTCTTTTGTCCAACTTCTCCCAATCTTCCTTCGACATACCAGTAGGTGGTCTACTAGTAGTTTTTGTACTAGTAGGTTGTGTACCAGTCGACTGTGTGTCAGTAGGTTGCGTACCAGTAGGTTGTGTACCAGGATCCACAGCGATCCATTGTTCTTTGTCTACAAGAAGGTCCTCCATCTTGAGCTTCCATAGCTCAAAGTTTTTACCGTTGAACTTCTCTATCTCGATTCTAGAAGAGCTCTCCATTCCTCTTTCTACACTCAAATCACCACTGCAAAATCTCCCACTAAACCCAGGTTTATCACAGACCCAAGATAAACTAGATCTATCAAGACCGAGCCAAACCCTCAACAAAAAAGGCATCCCTCTGAAGCCAAAAACGAGATCTGATACCACATGTAAGTTTTAAACCTGTGAAGTAAAGTGATGCATATAGATTCTTAAGCAAAACATAAATTAACCAATGGCTCATACACATAGTACACAGAGATTTACACCGGAAACCCTTAACCAGGAGAAAACCTTTTAACTCTTCATTGTATTAATTTCACCATTCACCATACAATATATACAATGTTTTTAGGTATTCCGTAGATAGCAAAACCCTAATCCCTTAATCCATGATTAATTTAGAAAACTGCTAAAAATAACAAAATCTGCTAAAATAGAAAAAACCGCCCAGATCGTCAGACACACTTGTCGAATCTGACGCACCCACACACACACATGCAAATAATATAACACATACCCAACATTCTCCCACTTGTTGTTTTCTTTTCATCTAGGGTTCCACAGGATTCTATAGTCAACAATCCAGGGCAGCAATGCCCATTGTTACTCTACACCAGGAGAAATTTTCTGTGCTCACAGACTTTGTCAATGAATTTGCAACATTCTTCAAAGTTTCAACCTTTTCCAGCAACACCTTCTTTTCTTCAACCATGTCTCTCACAAAGTGATATTGAACATGAATATGCTTTGTCTTCGAATGATAAGTTGGGTTCTTTTCCAGGAAGATTGCACTCTGACTGTCACAATCTAATCTCATTGCTTGTTGTACCAACCCAATACCTTAACACAATCTCTGCAACCATGTTGGTTCCTTTCTTGCATGAGTGGTTGCCATGTATTCATCTTATGTAGTTGAGAGTGCCACTATAGCCTACCTTTTTCTCATCCAACTTATTTCTCCTCCAAATAGGTTAAACACATACCCACTTGTAGATCTTTTGCGATCCAGATCTACAGCCCAGTCTACATCAACAAAAGCCATGTATGTCCACCACTTTTTCCAATCCCGGTATTCCTTGGTAGCACAGTACATAACTGGTAGTGCCACAAAGATACTTGAATACCCTCTTTACTGTTTTCCAATGCTCCTTCCCTAGTTTTGACATATACCTGCTCAAAACTCCCACTGCATGTGCAATGTCTGGTCTAGTGCAGACCATTGCATACATCAAACTTCCAATTGCACTGGCATATGGAACATGGGACATGTCCTCTTCTTCTTCCTGTGTCTTGAGACACTGATTTGCAGATAACTTTACACCTATAGGAATAGGAACCTTGACCGGTTTACTTCCATGCATATTAAACCTCTGCAATATCGCCTCAACATATTTTCTCTGATCGTTGAGAAAATATCAAGTTGGGATCGTCAAACGCAATATACAAGTTGGAATCGTCATATGTAGTTTTCAAATCTGACGCGCCCACACAGACACATGAAGACATGGGAAACATGACCTTTTGCAAATTGGGTTGAAAGGACAACTTCCAAGAAAAGCAAAGTGGTACTCTAGGAAGAAGGTAGAGGAAAATTTTCCTCACCTCATTTGGTAAATATTTTGGGGAAAAAAATCCTCTCTAAATGGGTAGGTATGATTTGGATTGGATCGTTATATTATTTTTCATCAATCTCGGTACTTTATCGATGGAAAAAAATAGAGGTATCAAATTCTAGATCCATTTTAGCGGTTGGTCCCAATTTGGAAATTTGGGTCCAAAAACCTATACAAAATATTTTGGAGCCATTTTTGAGAGATCAAACAACACTTTTTTATGGTATAAACCTTACTATCAAGTAATATTATATGTTCTACACTCTGAGACATTTCCAATGGTGTGTCAAACACCTCAATCGGAGCTCGTATGAAAACGTTATGCCTCATGCAAGTTAACCTACTGTGTTGACCACCATGGTATGACTGGATGCCACGTCAACCTCCATTACTTAAATGTGTGGGGCTAGCCACGTACTTGGTTTTCTAGAAGATTCTAGAAGGTCCAAACCTGATCATTAATTGAGGATTGAGGAAGTCAAAACCTCCCTGGATGGCTATTGGGCTATGTTCAATATTGGTATACTAGGAAGAGAAGGGGTTCCATTATTTTGTATTGTATCTTGTTCCATAGCTAAGAAAAACATATAAGAGTGGAATTTTGTGAGCACAACAAAGGAAGAGATATTCTATAGCATCCATACAAGCCACAGTGTCAAAGGTAGCTCCACAGAGAGTGCCTCTTTCTTTGTACTTGCATTTGAAGAAAAAAGAGCAGAGTAGCCTCACCTTCTAGTTAGGTTTTCTCCCAAATTAGGTTTCTCACATAATATCTTGTATTTAGTTTTGGATGGTGTGTGAGTATTTATTTCTGTTCTTTATTTTTCACATTTCAACTATTTCATACATTTAAGTAGAAAACTAGTATTTAAATAATCTAAGATCTAAAGAAATTTAACCTTCACAATAATCATTTTAATATTTTTATTAGATCTGTTGTGACGAACTTTCCAGTGGAATATCCACAAAAGTTTACAGCTCATGTAGCGAAGGAGACATTACATTCAGAGTGTCCTCTTTAAGACAATGGTATATTTTCCTATAGATCATACCCATTACTAGAATGTGTAACACATATTTGTGATGAGACTCAATTGACAATTTGAAAACAAGTATTGAAATTTTAATACACATTTAGCGGGAACAACCCCATGTTCAATTTCATTGCCTTAGATTTATTAGTGATGTTTCTCTTGGGCATTCTTAATCCAAAATTCTATTATATTCTCCTATGAGATCCTACCCACAATACAAATGATTAGCAAAGCACGTTGAGTTGGGATTTCATAGAAAACATTAAATATTCAACCATGTCACTTATCATGGAAGTGTCAATAAACTAGCAATATTTTTTGAATGTGCATTTTGAAGACCTTAGTTATAAAGTTATGAAGCAAGTTTGGTTGTGATCTAATGGTGGGGAGAAAGTGACGTTGCTATGAGAGGAATCGTAGTTAAATATTAATAAACTTAAATTGAGGATTATACTTCAATTTCATATGTTTCACAAAGGTGATTATCAAAGTACAAAAACTACATTTATATTCTTAAGTTCAATCTTGATGAAATTATGATGAACTCAAATGGGAGAGAAGTATTAATTACTAGAATGAGAAGTCACTAAGACACCATCTAGTCATAACAAGTTAATAATGACTAGGATAAGAAGGAACTAATGAAACATCTAGTAATAGCCACATCCTATAAATCTAATGCAAGGGACAAGAATGCACATCATAATTTGAACCTAGGTCAATGTCATAACAATTATCACTAGACCACTCCTTGTCAAGCTATGGTCTAGCAACAATTTGGAGTAGTTGCAGTGAAGATGACCCAGATTCAAATCTTGGTAAGCTAGCTCCTACCCTACATGGGCTCTACCAATTGTGGCTTGTGTCTAAGCCGCCTTTGTTGAGAATGTGCTTTAATAGATGTACCCACAATTTGTTCCATCCCAATATTTGTGCCAATCAGCTTATTCTTTCCTTGTTTTAACCTACATTAATGTAATATATAATTTTCACTCACTTAGAACCTACGACCTCATCCTCGCACTTAAAAATGATAGCAAGATGGGGCCGAGGTTTTCCAATTTTTCAGATCATTTGATAGTTTCTCTTTAACACACACACACACACACACACACACATAATATGAGTTAGCCCAATCAATTGTCACAAATATTGTTGGACATTTGGCTAGTTTTGTGCCAATGGGTTCTCAGTTCATATTCCCTTAGGCGAGGTGTACTAGTCTACATCGATGGGTGAAGCATCCATGGGTTTCCCTATGAGGTTTTCCTTGGAATATATATATTTTTCTAGGAAAGAATCAAATTTGGTCATCCCAAAGTTTCATCGGTCCTTTCTTCCTAATATGATCAATCGAGATTTAGTGTGAAACCATGATTTACAGTTGGATCAATCTAAAAAAGAGGTGTGTTTATAATACAAAGTTTGTGTGTGATAAGGTAATAGAGTGCTAGGTTCCACCTTGTAGTGTAGTTCATCACCTAACCTCCTCCGATACTCAAAATTTATGAGTTTGTAAGTTTAAACCCAACAATGGATACCATGAGTACCTTGGGTGCCGCTAGGAACATGTGGTCTACTTCAAGCCAATTGTGACGAGTCTCATATTAGATTAAGTATACAAAAGTAATGGCCCCTAAATGGAAATGAAAGGCTTATTTGTGATTGCAAGAGAACTATATCAAAATGACTATCTAGATAAACTCTTGATGAAAAAAAAAAACACATGTTTCTCACAAAATACTCATTTCTTCTCATTAAAATCAATCAAAATTCATTATGAAACCATATTCTATGCAAAATCAATCCCAAAGAAAAATGTATGAAAAAAAATTTATACACCATAAGATAATAGAGTACATGTTGACCATGTGAATAATTGATTGAATATTAACTTCTTCTTTTTTAATTATTTCTCTTCATTAGATGCACATCATCAATGTTTTCCTAATTTTATGGAGGTGCAATACAAAATGTTTAAAGTCAAAAATTGTAATATACCAGATATAAAAGTATGCAGAACATAAATAAAATGCTAGAAATGGAAAAATAACAGCAATATAACCAGAACAATCACCACAATAACACGGAAATGATATAAGAATAACAACATAAATCGAACTTTGATTCTGAGAGAAATGTTCATGGGCCTCTTCGAGGGGGCGACCTCCAGTGGAGCAGAGCTCTATTACAATAATATCCAAGCTAGGGTTCTCATACCCCCGACTCCTATTTATACTAAATATGTCTATAAAAAGAAGCATCTAGAGGAAGATCCTTCTAGAAGCGGAAGCTTCTATTAGGTATTCTTACATTTGACTTATTCTATTTTATTGCAAGGCCTTATTAATATTGACCTTTATTACATCTGAATATATTGTTCTACCTATGTGCGGGTTAGGACCCTAACATGTCCTCCCCCTTAAAAACAGCCTTGTGCTCAAGGCTTGAGATGTGGAAATTGTTGCAGAATGGTAGTTGGTTCCCAAGTGGCATCTATTGGAGTTGTATCTTTCCACTGGAGTAACACTTCCTTGATGGTTCTCTGACGCAGGCGACGCTCACGTTGGTCCAAAATTGCTTGTGGTTGTAGCCAAATGGATCCTTCTTCGTCTAACTCGAGAAGGCTGGTTTGAATTTGGCACTTAGTTCCGATCACCTTCTTTAAGCATGAAATATGAAAAGTAGGATGTAGCTTAGAATGACTAGCCAAAGCTAACTGATAGGCCACCTGTCCCACATGCTTGAGAATGGTATAAGAACCATAAAATTTGGGCGCTAGCTTCTGACAATGCTCGACCTTGAGGGAATTTTGCTTGTAAGGTTGCAGTCGAAGAAGCACCTGATCCCCTTCTGTAAATTGATGTTCAGAGCGACCTTGATCTGCTTGTTGCTTCATGCGATTATGTGCCATAACCAAATTCTCTTTGAGGGTACGGAGAATAGCCTCTCAAACTGTAAGTGTTTGGTCAACCGCCTGGAGCTTCGAGACACTTGGTAAGTATGAGAGAATTGAAGGTGGATTTTGTCCATATACCGCTTCAAAAGGAGTCATGATGTAGTTGTATGGTATGAAGTGTTGTACCACCATTCAGCTAGGGGTAACCATTGAGCCCACTGATTTTTCTTTTCTGAGGAAAAACACCTCAAATATGTTTCCAAACACTTGTTGACAACTTCCGTTTGACCATCATTCTGGGGATGATAAGCTATGCTGAGATGCAATTGGGTGCCTTGTAGCTTGAACATTTCTTGCCAAAAATTGTTGGTGAAAGTTGGGTCGCGCTCAGAAACAATAGAATGCGGCATGCCATGAAGCTTGAAGACCTAATCCATGAAAATTTGAGCCGCCGTGGATGTTGTAAATGGGTGTTGAAGAGCACAGAAATGAGCATACTTGGAAAGGTGATCAACAACCACCATGATGACTAATTTATTTCCCAATTTGGGTAAGCCTGTAATAAAATCCATAGAGATATCCCTCCAAATAGCAGGTGGAATCGGAAGTGGTTGTAGTGTGCCCGGAGATTTGATTGTTTCTCCCTTGTTGCATTGACACACATCACATTCAGCGACAAAATTACGAATGTATTGTTTCATACCATCCCAGAAAAAAGAACGGTTGACCCTGTCATAGGTTTTGGTAAACCCTGAGTGCCCAACTATGGGTGTAGCATGAAGCTCAGAAAGTACCGTGGATTTAAGTTTTGATTGTTTACTTAAATACAAATAGCCTTTGTATCGAAGCTCATCATGGAGCCAAGAGTACCCTGGGGAAGCTAGAGCATTGGACTGCAATTGTTGGATCAGATGAGAACTTTTGGGATCATGTAGCCATTCCTGGCGAACGGCTTGGAGCCAATCTGGTACAATGAAGGAAAGAGAAAAAAGGGATTTGTCATCTTCATATTTTCGGGAAAGTGCATCCACAACCACATTGTCTTTTCCTTTCTTGTAAATGATCTCATAATCATATCCAAAGAGCTTAGTCACCCATTTTTGTTGCTCCGGGGAGAAAATGCATTGTTCCATAAACTACTTGAGGCTTTGATGGTCTGTCTTAATTTGGAAGTGTTGCTCCAATAAATAAGGGCGCCATAGATCAACGGCATGCAAAATAGCCAACATTTCCTTTTCATAGATTGATTTGCCCAGATTTCTTTCAGACAGTTGCTTGTTGGTAAAGGCCAACGGCCAATCCTCTTGCATAAGGACAACACCAATTCCTTTCCCTGAAGCATCACATTCCAAGACAAAGGTCTTTGTGAAATCAGGAAGGGCCAGGACTAGAGTGGTGCACATGGCCATCTTCAAGGTTTGAAAATCTTGAGCAGCTGATGGAGTCCAAATGAAAGAGTTATTTTTTAGGAGTGCAGTGAGAGGTGCTGCAATATTTCCATAATTCTTAACAAACTTGCGATAATAACCTGTTAAGCCCAGAAATCCACGCAAGCTTTTGAGAGTCTTTGGGTGAGGCCATTCTTGCATAGCTTCAATTTTTTTGGGATCCACCCTGATGCCATCCTTGCCAACCAGATGACCCAAGTACTCGACTTCTGAGGCGCCAAAAGCACATTTAGATTGTTTCAGGAAAAGTTGGTGCTGAGAGAGTAGATGGAGAACTCGATCCACATGAGCAAGATGGTCTGTCCAAGTTTTTCTATAGATGAGGATATCATCAAAGAAAACTAAGAAAAAATGACGAAGAAAAGGATGAAAGACATGATTCATGAGGCTTTGGAAGGTGGAGGGGGAATTACACAAGCCAAAGGGCATGACCAAAAACTCATAGTGGCCCTCGTGAGTTATAAAGGCAGTCTTGGGAATGTCTACCTCTTTCATAAGTATCTGGTGGTAGCCAGAACGAAGATCAAATTTAGTAAAGAACTGGGTGCCACTCAATTCATCCAAGAGGTCATCAATGACAGGAATGGGAAATTTGTCTTTAATGGTAAGTTTGTTGAGGGCACGGAAGTCAGGACACATTCGCCAAGAACCTTCTTTCTTCAGGACCATGACCACCAGAGAAGAGTAAGGGCTCGTACTAGGGCCGATAACGCCTACGTTAAGGAGTTCCTGGAACATTTTCTCAATTTCATTTTTTTGGGAAAAGGGGTGATGATATAGACGGATATTGGGAGGAAGGCTTCCTGGTACAAGGGTAATGGAATGATCATGGACACCACGGGAAGGAGGGAGTCCCTGGGGAGTGGAAAATACCACTTGATTTTTAGAAAGGATGGATTGGAGGTCTTGCGGCACCGAGGGTGTCTTTGTTGCTTGTATGGCATGAAGTTGGGCAATAACACCAGAATGACCTTTTTTGAGCAACTTTTCCATGCGATGGGAACTAATGATCTCAGGTGAACCGGTAGTGATGCCTTGGAACTTATATTATTGGCCCTCCTGGTCGAATTGCATGGTTAATTCCTTAAAATCCCTGAGAATGGGAACCAAAGTCCTTAGCTAGTCTGCACCCAACACAATGTCACAACTTCCCATATTGATAGCAAACATATGAGATTTCAGGTGATAGTCACCAATTTGGAGACGCACATTTTCACAATGCCCTCCACATTTCATGGAGCCACCATTGGAAATCATGATTTGGAAATTATTGACTGCATGGGTGTAGCAATTAGTTTCTTGGGCAATGTCGTGATGAATAAAATTATGGGTGCTTCCACTATCAACCAGAATGATGATCTTCCTATGCTTGATGTAACTGATTAGCTTGAGGGTTTAGAAAGTAGAGAAGCCAGTGAGAGCATTTAGGGAAATGACCGGTTCTACTTCGGGAGGGTCTGAGGGAGGGGTTATGTCAGTGGTTTCAGGTGACTCAGACACAAGGGGAGTTTCAACATCCTCTTCTAAAGTATCTTCCGAGATGGCCATAAAAAGATTTTGTTCCTTACACTTGTGGCCCGGGAAATATTTGTCATCACAATTATAACAAAGGCCTTTGAGTTGGCGTTCAGCCATTTCAGCCCTGTTCAATTTTTGGATCTTTAGTGGAGTGGAGGGAGTAGTGGTATTTATTGGTTTAGTGCGAGGGATAAAGGAGAGTTTTTGGTTTTACGAAGATACAACCTATTATGCTTCTTTATCACTTTTAGTAGCTTCCACCCAACTTTGAGGCCGAGCCATGAGGACATGGGCCCGAATCTCATCCTTGAGGCCACTGATAAAACACTTGGAAAAAGGCATCAGACATGTCCTCTGTCCGAAAAGCCAGGCACTCAAAAGAAGCTATAAAGTATTCCACTATTCCTGATTGTTTAAACTTTGTCAAATGGCCCAAATGGTTGGTGTCGGTGTCAAAGTGCTCATAAATCTCTGCCACAAAGTGTGTCCAAGAAATATACCCTTGACGAGAAGTTTTTCTCCATTGCCACCATTGCCAATGTTCTTGATCTAGATGGAGAACACCATACCGGAGTTTGGCCAAGTCATATGTAATGTCGTATAAAGAGAAATAATGTTTCATTTGGGTTACCCAACCAGTGGGATCCGAGCCATCAAATTTGGTCACATCCACTCGCGGAAGGCATAGGTCACGTTGAAAGTGATGGTGCTGAAAGTTATGGGAATGAGAGGAATTTTCAGCTTCAGTATGTGGAGGTGGGTCAGATAAAGGGTTATCTATAGGGATATGCAGCTTGGTGTGGAGCATCGAAAAGACAAATTCAAGTTGGGTGGTCAGGTCTTGTTTGATTCCCTCCATTGAGGACTGCATGGTTGTATTGATGGCAGCAACATTGGCACTGAGTTATTTCACTTCTTGTTGGGTCTCGGTGAAATTAGATTGCAAGGTATTGAAGCGAGCTTCCAAGTCTTGGCTACGGGTATGGGCCATGATGATGAGGGGATCGAAATGGGGGGGTGGGGTCAAAACTTTTTCCAAAAAATGATATGTATGAATGTGATCAGGGCGAAGAGATGAATCCAATGGAATAGGTCTCAAATAATGGTGCAAAAATTTCCAGACTTTTTTTTTTTTTTTAACACCTGCGGAGTCATACTCTGGTCTGAAGAATACTGCAGTGATGAAATGCCCAAATTCTTAACCAGGAAGAAATGTGTAGTGATTTGGCAACCTGAACACAGTTGTGTGGCAATAGATCTTGTCTATTTTAATATATTTATGTTTCTGTCCCCCAGGGTTAGGTATTCAAGGGTTCTATAGACAAGGGTTTGCCCTGTGCTATAGCTCTCTGATATACGTGCGGGGTCCAACAGTAGTACTTGGCCCAATATCTCAGGGCACTAACTAAGGAGGCTAGACCGTTCCCTTAGTCGTACTACCTGACTACCTAGGTACTAGAGAGTATCTTCTCGAGTGTTGTTCTCAGTGGAACTATAGCAGCCAGGTGGCCGATCAGTTTATCTAAAGAGGGCTTCAGGAAATCTAGGTCGATCCGTACATAGGTGTTGTCTGATGCGCTATCACTCGAAGGGGTACCAACAAGGGTTACAAGGGTGGCCAATAGATGTGCGCTTAAGTACCACTTGTATTTCCCACGTGTATGAATCCCTCAACCGCGGGTTTATGCACGTAACGACATATCTCTGTGGCTTAAAGACGTCGAAATACATCTCTACCCTGAAAAAAAATTAACCCACAATTTCTGCTGAGGAAAGTGCTCTGATACCACTTGTAATATACCCAATATAAAAAGTATGCAGAATAGAAATAAAATTCTAGAAATGGCAGAATAATAGCAATATAACCAGAACAATCACCACAATAACACGGAAATGATATAAGAATAACAACAGAAATAGCACTTTGATTCTGAGAGCAATGTTCACAGGCCTCTTCGAGGGGGAAACCTCCAGTCGAGCTGAGCTCTATTACAATAATATCCAAGCTAGGGTTCTCATACCCCCGACTCCTATTTATACTAAATATGTCTATCAAAAGAAGCATCTAGAGGAAGATCCTTCTAGAAGTGGAAGCTTCTATTAGGCCTTCTTACATTCGACTTATTCTATTTTATTGCAAGGCCTTATTAATATTGACCTTTAATACATCCGAATATATTGTTCTACCTATGTGCGGGTTAGGACCCTAACAAAAATTCTCTAGAAAATTAGTGGACCAAAATATCTTTAAAAATTATTTTTCTTCATTAGATGCATATCATCAGTATTTTCCTATTAATTTTATGGAGGTGTCATATAAAACGTTTAAAGTCAAATTTTCTCTAGAAAATTAGTTTACCAAAATTTTATGAAGGTGCAATATAAAACGTTTAAAGTCAAAAGTTCTCTAGAATATTAGCAAAATATCTTTAAAAAATATTTTTCTTCATTAGATGCACATCATCAATATTTTCCTATTAATTTTAAAGAGGTGCAAT
>ML803071.1:0-15420 GCA_009831015.1 Picea engelmannii
ACATGAAAATAAGAAAAAGAAATATAATTTTCCAGTCTTTATAAAATAATTTAATAAAATCCTAATCCAAGGAAATTTCTTTATTCTAGAAATTAAAAACATAATTATAATCTCTCCCTCCTCATGGGTAAATGAGTAAATTTGTTTCCTTATTATTGTGCTTTACCATTCTTACCAAAATTTAAGGAAATTGGTCCTAATACAAGAATTTTCTCCACAATAAATTCAGTATTTCTACTGAATTTACTACCCACCACAATTAAAGGGTTCCCGAAAAAATTTATAGGAAATTTAACACAATTTTATCATAATTGTTTATTAATTCCCAAATGAAATCTAAATGGATTTTATACTTTGATTCAAGTAGGAAGTGTCATGTTTATTTCCGAATTATTTTTCCTCGCTACCTATCTATAATTACTTTTTCATTTTTAATATTTGGGTTGTTTCCCTAAAGTCCAAACACAGGTCTAATATACTCTAATTTTTATGTAATAAGGCTTGAGGACAAACCAAAATAGAACATTAATATGAAGAAATAAATCCCTCTCTTTCTAGATGCTTCATAGAGATCTTATTTGTGTTAATTGTTCATTCATCCTTTCCTATGCATGAAGTAAACTGTGTAACTCAGTTAGCCACAACATTCACTCCCAGAATTTGGCACAGTCAGTCACAAGGTGAAGTTGTTCACCAACATAACATTCAACTATAACATTTCACATTCACACCTCAACTTTCAAGGCACTTTAATCAGAAAATTGAACTTATATTTCTTTAAAATACAGACTATAATTATTACTAAACTTTAACACTACAAAGGTTTCAACAAAATATACTTATCTAGAACAGGAAGTGTTATAACTGCTGAAAGGGATGCCCTTTTCCACCCAACCATAGGCACAACAACTCTTGGAAGGATTTACCACTGGTCACCCCCTAGCTAGACCATGATTCCCAAAGAGATATTCTTTCTTTTGTTCAGCAACAACCAGGGACATAGGTTACTCTCCTCCTCCTACAAGAACTTGGCAGACCGGTTTTGTCTCCACCAAGCAAGGGGGTCTGCAATGAGTGATTCCTCAATCACTCATCTTCTCTTCGATCTTGTTTATCATCTTGGAGAGAAAATGTTGCCCATCGGTTCGTGTACCCATAAAGAAATTTGTTTCTTAGTTCTCTTCAGAACTAGAGAGGTGTGCATGCTCTCCCTCTTCTGAAAATGGTCACCAGAACCATTCCTCTACATCCTCCCCCTCTTCCCACAATTTTCCTGTGTATTCTTTCCTTCCTCAGTAAGATTTTGTGGATCCAATTCCCAATTTCATGGGTCAGATCATGAATTTTATAGATGGGTACTCAACCCATATCCTCATTGATTCTTGAGGAAGACTTCCCAACTACCAGCTTGACTAGAAATTAAATTATCTGGGTCAAAGGAATATTCTGGGTCTGAACAATTACAATCCAACAGAGTATTGGTCTAGTAGGGGTCATCTCAACCATTATTGGCTCCCCTCACCATATCTCTCATGCATCATAATCTACATTGGCATCCCCTTCAACAGTTGTGCAACATCTTCCATTTTATTTAGTAACGGAAATATATACATTACCTTTTATAAAAAAAGGTTCATCAAGTCCAACATCCACACATAATCAATCTACCCATAGTCTCTTAGAAAACTATAATTATATTTACAAGTTGTGGGAAAGAGGGGTGTTACAATCCCCTTCCCCTTAAAGTAACATCGTCCTAGGTGTTCTACATCTCATTGTGCTCTTTATGTACAACAGTGAACACAAATAGGTATGCGTGTTTCATGGAATCATCCATTTCCCATGTAGCTTCATCTGGACCAAAGTGTTTCAACTGCACCTTGAATTGTGCAATGGTTTTGTTCTTGAGTGGGATTTATTTCCTGTCTATTATGCATTGTGGATTTGGAAAGAATTCTCCCTCTGGTTCCACCTGAATCACAGACCAATCAATTATATGATTAGAATCATATACATATTTATTCAGTAACGAAACATGGAAAACATTATGTGCTTTCATTGTGGGAGGAACTACTAGTATATATACTACAAATCCCACTCTGTCCAAAATTTCAAAGGGTCCACAAAACCGAGGTGGCAACTTAGCACACATTCTCATTCTCAAGGAATTTTTTCTGGGCCTAACTCAAAGATATACATGATTCCCTGCTTTGAACTCTCTAGGAGTCCTCTTTCTGTCTTCATATTTGTTATGTCTATCCTGGGCTATTTTCAGATTCTATTTTATTTGAACTACTTATTATTCCATTTATTTTAGCATATCTGGATCGAGTGTAATTATGTCTACTGAATTATTCCATTTGATTGGAATATTTCATTGTCTACCATAGAGAGCCTCAAAAGGGATCATCTTTAATGACTCATGATAGCCATTATTGTAGGCAAACTCTACCAGTGGTAGGTGTTGAGGAAAAGATATGAAATGATCTTACTCAAGCATTTTCAGATCTTACTTGGCTAAATCAAGATAAAAAGGAATATCACCCTATGCTTATAGACATCAAAAATGGTTTCCTAATCCACAAGTATTGGTTACAAGTGCTTAGGCTGATTTTTTATAAATAAAAGTTTGTTGAAAAATTCAATATTTATGTAATTTTTTGAATATAACAGATGCAAAAATAAATGTAGAGACAAAAGTAAAAACACCAAGTCAATAATCAACACATATGAGACATAAAGCAATCGTTTATTCCATTCCAATTTATCAAAAGACTTGTTCTCTTTACAAAATTCCTTGGGGAAGTTTGGACCAAAGTCAAACTTAGATGTCCCCAATGAAAACCATACAAAAGGACTTCCGACAGAAGTAAAAAATTGAACTTTAAAATTTGGATCAAATTGCCACAGATTGTTGCCCACTTGACTCTGCACAATAGCATTTATCAGTCATGAAATTTAATTCACAAACAGACAAGTCTACACAGACTATCAAAGATAGATCAACACCTCTGAAAAACAAGTGTCTGAATGATGAAATTCAGACCTGAATCTTGTTGTCTATAATAGGACCCTGCTATCATAAAAGAGAATTAGTCTTTCAATGAATCAAAGAATGAATGAAAACTAAATTTTCTCAATAAAACGCAAAGAGTAGACCTTAGTATTCTTTCTCCTTCTATTCTCCTCTTGTTCCTCATTTTCCTTTTGCCTTTAAGCAATTAGAATTAGTTGAAGTAGTTGAACTACCTCTTTAGTTAAGTTAACTAAAACTCAACCAACTTTTTATTTAAGGGGGAAAAGTAATAAAACCGTAATAAGGGTTTTTAATAAATAATAACTAGTAGGTGGGACCCCTTGTGACTCCCTTTAGTTCTTAAATAAGCATAACACAACTAGTTAATCAATAAAAACACATCCCTCCTTGTGGCTCCCATCATCACTCTTATAATTTGAAAATTTATATCAATGATAATTGAAATTATATCCAAAAATATATTATCCATATATCCAAAAAATAGTGTGTTGCCCAAAATTTCAGAAGTCAACTGTTCTCAAAAATCAATAAATAAAAACACTTTAAAACCCATATTTTCTACTCTGGGAGACAATCTTTCCCTTGTTGATGTTTTCACCCTTTGATTTCTCTAAATTTTCCTTAGGCTGTGTCAAGCCTTTAGAACTAATCTCACTGATAACATGAGAGCAACCATCTCTCAAATGCATGCAGGAGGACATGGATTTGGCAGAGTCATTTGAGGGAGAGGAGTCAAAAGAAACAACCTTTTCTTTATTAGGAGCATGGTGGGCCTCAGTTTTTAACCTTTTTCTTGCATGGGAAAACTGTACTAATGAGTGGGTAGGGGCATCTTGGACCATTTTATTAATAGGTGGAGGAGCAAGTAGAGACAAGTTAGGCCAGCCACGATGTTTGGAGACTGTCGGGTGGGAAATCTCTTGCTATCCATTGTTTTGAGGGACTTCAGGTTGTAATGAGACATGAGGGCGAACTGGGATACCAAGGACATGTGGGGCTTGGAAGGGAGGCATTTTTGGCATGGGTTGGACCACTCCTTGTCCAATCCAGTTAAAAAATCCAACTTGAAATATTTGGCTCAACTCTTGCAAGTCTACATCAAAATGGATAGAAAACCTTGGCCTTCTAGGGCCCCTGTTCCAATTTCCTCTTCCTCTGTTACCCCGACCATGGCTACCTCTACTAAAAAAGCTCATTCCTATATGAATTATTGATTATCTAATAGTTTCTTCAACAACCATACATGACATCTCTTTAAAATATGAAACAAAGTTTGGCTCAACAATACATCTGACTCATGAAATCCAATCCATACAAATCATTTAATACTTGTCAATGAGAAGGGGATGAATAAGGGTTATGGGATATGTGAGGGATTGTATTGAGTGAAAAGCGTTAAAATGAAGGGGGGTAGGTCATGGTTGTTGCTTAACAAATCATCAAACAATCAACTGTACTATAAATCAAAATAATATATCACTGTAACTCATCCCTGTTCCATCATTTAAATGCTATAATACATAGTTTAACTTAACTATAATTTAATTTTAAGAAAAGGGAGTGGATAGTGAATATGGGAAGGCGACGGGACTTGTAATGTGCGAAAAAGTGAGAGAATGGTAGGGAAAAAATGAATATTGTTCATAAAACAAATCAAGTAATCCATAAAAACAACTATGTATTCAATACAAAAGATACCAATATCAATTAAACAATTACTGTGTGTCAAAATTGTTCATTGTCCCACATTCAATTTCTTCAACCTTCTCAATTAACACAGTCTGTAATCTTACAAATAATTGTTATGACTTTCAATAGTCATGTTAAGAGAATGCTTGGTCTCTTTTATTTCTTTTCCTTTCATTTAAAAAAAAAACAAAAGAAACACACGACCACATTTCTCCATCTCCATCCATCATATCAATATAAAATATCAAACACTGTCCATAATTCACAATCGACCAAATAAGACATAAACACAGGTCTCTTTTCCAAATTGAACATACTTCTAATACTTGCCTGATTTCATGCCCTTTTCATTATATTAACCAATAAAACTTGCAATTCAACCATAATACAAAACTCGAGCTTCATCACTAGTGATGCAATTAAATCAAACATGCATGATGCCTCCATAATAGAAACACGGTGAAACAACAAAATTACAATCAATAATTTCCCCAAATTGCCATGATCCCGATGGGGACTAGTGAAACACACAACAACCACCAACTAGCAATTGACATCGCGTTGTAAGAATACAGCAATCGAAAGTATAACGAGAAGAGACACCCATTGACTACACATTATCATTGATTCCCAATCAACCAATTTAATCAAATAAAAACAAGCTAGGTTTTCGACGCAACTGTCATAACGAAAATGAGACAGCCCCTTGATTGTATATCACTTCTCATCCCTGATCAAAACTTTCCAAGAAACTCAATCCAACGAATTCAATATAAGTACTCAAATAAATTGTCATAATCACTCAACCAATTTATGACAGTCAACAAGATGCCCGACAAGAGTGAGAATAATTGGGGACTATTAAAAATAGGCTTTGTAACAATGAACTCAAAGAAGTAATTAAGATTTCGTTGGGTTATCAAAAGCATAGAGATACTGGAGGTCAAACATATCAACCAATAGGTAGAGACCCTTCGATACAAGCATGATAAAACCATAGGGTTCCTTATAACTCCCGGTCTATGCAATGGCACAACAGTTCAACGATGGGTAGGGTAGGACAATGATGCATAGGATAAGTGAGTATACACTAGATAGTGATAAGTACCCCAGAGCACATAGGGGTATAATCTACGTGCATTTCTCATGAGTTGAATCAATCTATAACAATGCCAATGGGAATGCATACCCGAGGCATAATTTATATCACCAACAATCATAAAGCATACATCTTGGCATAATGCTCCCCCTATAATCGACTTCTGAGATATGTTGATGCCAATACCACAAAAATAAGCCCACGGCCAGGTGAATAAACCCACGACCATGACTCTAAAAATACACAACGACCAAAAGGCATTTTGAAAACATACACAACAACCCCATAGCAGCCTGAATACAATTGGGCATGGTTACCCTCATAACCGGGAAGAAGCGGCCAGCAAGGCTAAATAGAGCGAAACCCTCCAACAAAACATAGAGAAATAACACCCATATACACTTAAAACAATAGAGAGCCATTCATGGTTTTCACCACACAGAACAACCAGTGAATGCATAACTTAACCAACCAATTCCTTTACTTGCAAACGAATAACCACACAGTCATTCCAGAAAGAAGACCCACGCATTTACACAGTTTCCAATCTCAGGAAAACACAAACCAACGCATCACTGAGCCATTTTTTGTTCATAGACAGAGAAAAATTCATGGATGGGTGAAAAGAACCATACCTGTAACCAATATCTTTAAAAATAGCGAGTTGGTCGAGTACTTCCTTCCCAGGCTTGGATCTCAAAGCATAACTACCAGCAAACAAAATGCAACAATAACCATACTAGGGTGACGACCCGATGGGGAAAGTATGGAGTGATGTGCATTTACTGCACGTCATTTCCATCATCCTCTTCATTCAATTTTGAATTACACAACAAACAGCAATCACTAATACCATTAACCATGCCATTAATTCCAAACCATTGAAACTTGCGACTACATTGCTTGCCAAATGTGCCACCCAAAATTCATATCAACCATTGCCAAAACTTCATAATATACCATATGTATTTAAATATCAAATGCGCCCCAATATAACTCAAATAAAATAATCATAGCCACTAACTGTTACTATTTAGGATTAACACTAACTTGTTTTCATTTAAATTGCACATAACTTCTAACACAGTATAATGTATGCCTTTTCTTTTGGATTTTTTTGTAAGTTTTTTCCCATTTATTTTGTTTTATGTTGTTACTAACATATGTCTTGTGCAGGTGTAGCCAGGTAATAAATCATGGTGACATGATCGAATATAACAACTGCAAATATATGCCAATCATAACATGAAATTAAAGCTTTGAATAACATAACCTACCATAAATGCATCACCTACTTGTCATCATGTCAAAAACAAAACCAAGACTGCATCATCAACCATATAAGACCCTGTAAGAAGCATCAAAACAACATCATAAAATGTGTGATATGGATATCTCTAAGCCTCCAGTCTACAAGGGGGTCCCACCTACTAGTATTATATCTTATTAGCATAGTTTAAATAATAGGCTTTAGCAACACTTTGTGAGCGAAATTCCTCGTTGCATTTTTTATCATCAACGGTAGGCATTATTCACATTTCCTGGGGTGATGCATCACATGCATCCTTAACATGTCCTCTAACAATTGTTTTACCCTCTCTGTATGTCCATCAGTTTGACGGTGATAGGTTGTGCTAAATAGAAATTTAGTTTCAAAACAAGAAAACAAAGATTTCCAAAAATTTGAAGTAAATTTTGTATCTCTGTCTTATATGATTTACTTAGGCATGCCATGTAGTCTAAATATTTGTTTCATGAAAATATTGGCAATATATATTGCCTTGAAAGTTGAATTTATGGGGATAAAGTGAGAAACCTTGCTCATCTTGTCCACAACTACCATAATACTGTCATTATGCTTGGTTGATTTAGGCAATCCTATGATGAAATCCATGGAGATGGTTTCCCATTTCCATTATGGAATAGGTAGGGGCTGCAATATCCATGTTGTATTTTGGTGCTCCACCTTAACCTACCAACATTATAAACATTTAGCTAAGTAATTAGCTATGTCATTTTTCATTCTGGGCCAATAAAACAATTTCTTATTGGTTGTGATCATTTTCTGATAACCAGGATGACCAGTATAGGGTATTTTATGTAGTTCATCCATTATGAACCTCTTTAAGTTATCACAATTTGGAATATACAACTTGCCTTTGTAAGTTAGAAGGCCATCATTCGACAAATGATAGCCCTCATACTTCAACCATGTGGGTTCTTGTTCTAGGTATGATCTCATAGTTTTGAAAAATGTATCTGGTTCTTGTGCATTTTTTATTCTTTCCTTGATGTCTGGTTCATAGGTGTTTATAGTTTCCAACTGAATCACTTTCATACTTTGACTAAGGGCATCAACCACCTTATTTTATTTTCCTTTAATATGTTTGATTTCAAAATTGAACTCACTAAGCAGAGACATCCACCTAGCTTGTCTAACATTGAATTTGGGTTGGTCGAAAAAATATCTCAGCCCACTATAGTCTGTCATAAGTACGAATCTTCTTCCTAAGAGATAATGCCTCCACATTTTTAAAGCATGTATTACGACAACCAATTCCAAATCATGTGTCACATAATTGATCTCATGCTCATTCAATTTCATGTATTTGTAGCAAATCACATGCCCTTCTTTCATAAGGACTCCCTCGAATCCTTCCTTGCAGGAATCTATACACACAAGGAAGTCCTTGTTTGGGTCTACAATTTTCAGCACATGTGAATTGGTAAAAAGGTGTTTCAACTACTGAAAACTATCTTCACACTTTGTTGTGAAAATGAATCTAACTCCCTTTTTTGAAGGGAGGTGATTGGATAACTAATCTTGGAAAACCCCTTTATGAACCTCCTATAGTATCCTTCTAGGTCCATAAAGGATCTGATATCAGAGACATCCTTTGGGGTTGGCCAATCCATAATGGATTTGATCTTTTCAGGATCAACTGCCACTCCTTATTCAAAGATAACATGGCCTAAGTAATGGACTTGTTTTTGGAAGAAGACACACTTACTAAGCTTCGCATAGAGCTTTTGCTCTCTCATCACTTGAAGCACTAACATGAGATGTTCTTCATGATCTTCCCTACTCTTATAATAGATTAGGATACCATCATTGAAAAACAATGCAAATATGTCCAAGAACTTGTTGAGCACATTATTCATTAAGAACATAAAGGCGGTTGGTGCATTGGTAAGTCCAAATGGCACCACCACAAATTCATATGCGCATACCTCATCCTAAAGGTTTTTTTGTGAATGTCTTCATCCTTAATTCATACTTGATGGTATCCAGACCTCAAATCAATCTTGGAGAAAATTGTAGCACCACTTAATTGGTCAAACAAGTCATCAATTCTTGGCAAGGGATACTTATTCTTAATGGTCATATTATTGAGTTGTTTATAGTCTATGCATAACCTGATTGTTCCATCCTTTTTCTTCACAAACAAAGTTGGTGCCCCCCAAGGAGACACACTAGGCCGAATGTAACCTTTTTCCAACATCTCCTTTAGTTGTAGTTTGAGATAAACTATCTCTGGTGTACTCATTCTATAGGGTGCTCTAGACATTGGCACCACTCTGGGTACACGTTCTATTGAAAAATCAATATCTCTTCTTGGAGGTAGACCTCGTACTTCTTCTAGAAACACATATGTATACTCTCTTAATATAGGATGGTCCTCTAGGCTTGGTTTACTATCCTCAATAGATTTCAACACTTGTATTGCATACAAAGGACATCATTTTCTGCAATACTTCTTCACTTGAAGGGATAAGATTTGTCTCACTGAGACAAGCTTTTGAATTCCTTGTAGGGATATTTTCCTCCCTTCCTCATATTCACACTCCAATGTTTTATTATAATATTCCAACTTTGATTTATGGGTATCCAACCAGTCCATGCCAATCAACAAGTCATAAGATCCTAAAGGGAGCATGTTTAGGGTTTCTTGGGTGGGAAATCCATTCAAAATGAATTGGCATGTTGTTATGACCTCTGTCACTTTTCTTTTTGTTCTAGTGACTAGTTGTACCATCCATGATTTAGCATGTTTTACTTGTTCAAATTTACATTTCTCAACAGTTTGAGGGGAAACATAACTCCGATTAGAACTAGGGTCAATTAAAATGGAAACTAGATGGTTGACAATCAAACCTTCCATCTCCACCACTAAAGCTTAGTGGTCATCTTTTCTATTATCCAGGGATACATAAATTTGTGGCATGATCCTAGCCACATCATTGACTGTGGTAGCCTCCTGGATGTTGTATATCCTCTTATTTTCCTATTTCCTATGTGGGAATTCCCTCAACAAATGTTCTTCTCCACATCCCCAACATTTCAAGGGTTATTTATTTGTATTATATGTCTTTCCTAGTGCGGATCCAAAGGGTTTATTTCCACTTTAAGATGGAATCTTTTTCTCATACACACTCTTAGTAGGAAGGCTCATCTTAGATCTCTTCCTGTGATTCTTAAATATTGAAGATTTAAACCCCTTATTCTGGGATCCCAAATTATTTTTCTGTTTCTAATCCTTTTGAGGTTCTTCCTTGTTCTTGAATTGATAGTAGTACCTTGCCTTTCGAATAGTGTCTTATTAAGTCTTAGGTTCATGAAACTCAATTATTTCTCAGAAGGACTGAGGCAGTCCACTAACAAATCATTTCATCTTTACCTTTTCATCCTTTATGTAGGGCACATACCTCATCAACTCAAGAAATTTGTTGATATATTCATCTATTGTGAGTTGTCATAGCTTGAGTTCATATAAATCCTTGGTTTTTTCATCATGGTATCTTTCAGACAAGTACTTCCTCTTAAAGTATTTATCAAATTGTTTCCATGACAAATCCTTCTCATGAACTCCTTTCACATTTATAAGGTCCTCCCACCAAATGGAGGACTTCCCATTCAAGTTGAAAACAAATATTTGGGCCTTTAAGTTTGCAGAGTAGTCATGGACTCTAAAGTACTTCTTCAAGCCAAGTAGACAAACTTCTTCTTCTTCCCCTTTTTTAATTTCTCCATCGAAAGTGGATGGTTTGGCTTTCTTAAACTCTCCAGGGCCATGGCTCTTGGAATTTTTCATTCTCTTTCTTCTTCTCTGAGAATAAGAACTTGTCTCACTACTAGACAACTCTTTGGAGTTGTTTGTTTCTTCACTAGAGGATTCTTCTGTTGAATCCTTGGCGTTAGCATGTCTCTTGGCTCCATGTTGGGCCTTCTTTGAGGTGTTTCTCCTTGTGTGGCTACTTTCAAGACTATGTTTTTGTATCTCAAGTGGGATTTTGGTTTTCTTAGTATGATGTTTATCCATGTTACTAGCATTTGGTCCATGTTGTAGCTGCCTTTGTATATCTGATAGGATTTGCAATAGGACTAAATTAAATTTTGTTTTTTTTCTTGTTTTTTTTTTCAGCCTTTCATTGTCTGCCTTACAACTTTGTAATTATGCCATGAGGCTTCTTATAGTTTCATCCAAATACGAAGGGGTTTCCACCACCCTCCTCTGATCAGATTCTTCATCTCTATTGTGGGAAATTCCCCTCAACTCATGGTGTGTCACCATCCTTTATGTTGTAGTTTTCCTTGCTTCCCACTGATTGTTTAATTGTTGATAACAAAATTTTATGTTAGTTAATTGTCTGCTAATTTATGAACACACATGCAATTCATAAGGTGAAATCAACTTCATTATTTGGAAACATTAGCAACACATAGTTCATATTTTTAAAACATGTAACAATAGCAGAAAGTTTCATTCCTCTCTTCAGTAATAGATTTTACATAAGCTCTTATAAGTGGGGTAAGATAGGATGCCACCCCTTAAAATTTCTCTAATAAAATTTTATTCACATGTTCATGAGCCCAAGTAGGTCAAGTGTTGTAACCTGGCTCTAATACCACTGTTTCATACACCCAACCCCTAAGTATCATTTTAAGGGATGGGGTATAATTTTTTGTCTTTTCTCAATCATCTTGAATTCTCTGTAACTAGGATTCTATCATCTTCGATTCGACGAGGATTTTCCAATGACTATAAATTTGTCCAGATCCGAGTTTTGAATATGAAGTTATGGTAATTCAAAGTTCTTTATGCCTTCATCGACTAGAGTCTCTTACTGCCATGTGGTACCCATGTGGCTCCCTGTCACCCGACACTCCACATCCTCATAGCATACAAAGACTCGCTCAATTAGAGGTTGACACTTTTCTATCTATTATAGGTCTATTAACATAATTAATCATTATCATAATAAAATTTCTCTCTTTACTAACCATTTATTTAGTCCCCATTAGGGACAATTAACATTCATTAATCCATTAACCCCGTAATTACATTTTATTTGGCCTAAATTACCGGCTCGATAAAACTCAAGGATTATTTCCCTTTCACCTTGGGAATCCCACATTTCGGGGTGGATTGGTGTTAATTATTATATTATTACCCCGTCATTTTAAATCGTAATCTAATCATGTTACTAAATTTTTTTAATTATACTATAATATAATCATAATGAATTACATTATAATATAATTAATTAACATATATTACACTTAGGTTTATTAATACCAATTAATGTCGAAATTACTAGACTTTGGCATAATTACTCCCCCCACAATCTTATGGACATACCCAAAAACCCTTGAATGCCAAAGTTCTGGAGAGGGTCCCACTTATATCAGATCATGATGCGAATATAATTAATTATATTACCTTATAATATAATAAATTACATTTATATTTACTATAATCGATTTCATATTATTAATCTCACTAAACATAATATAATGTAATTAATTACATTTAATATTTATGCTAACATTGGAATACAGAAAGGTAGGTTCAGGCCTTCGGTCATTTTAGCTCATAGACTCTATCACCTGAAACATCTCGGAGTCCGGAAGTCCCAGAGCCCCGAAGTCCCACTTATACACGTTACACATTATATAATAATTTAAAGGAAAAAAAGGGGTGCTCTCATCCATGTGCAAATATTTTAATAAACTTATTTATAATGTATTAGAATATTGGAGTACGTCTCCTTGAGAATTGTACCCATGTCTAATAAATCCTCAAATTATGTTTAATATTGGAATGAGGAGAATTTCCAGGTCAAATCCCTCGACTCTTCAACACACTCTCCATTCCTCCAACTTCCCAGAGTCTCGGAATCCCGAAGTCCCGAAGTGATCCCATGCACATGGGTTATAATACACATATAATATAATTATTTGGAAAAAGGTTGACCTCATCAACGTAAGGGTTTTATGATATTATATAATATATTGTAATACCATAAGCCCCCTTAAATTTTGTACCTAAGAATTATAATTTTCCATTAAGTTCTTTTCTAAGGAGATTCCAGGCTGAAAGCCTTCGGGAGTTATCACAATGCAATCACTTCAACATCCCAAAGCCCCAAAGTCCCCAAGTGGATGCACATGCATACATTGCACGTTAAAAAATAATTTAAATGGAAAAGGATTTGGTCTTGTCCATTTGTTCATTGTAATATATTTATTTTATAATAAACCCCATCAAAATCCATGCCCAAGTTTTCATAAATTTCCAATATATATATATAACAATTTCACATGTCCATCACTTCCAATGCCCAAAGTCCCAATAATTATGAAATTATTAAGAGGTTGATCATTCGTGGATTAATCAAATTTAGTATGTAATCCTCCAGCCTTCGATTCATTCTCTAGTTCATTCTCTACTTCAAACCTCTGGAGTCCTGAAGCCCTGAAGCTCTGAAATGCGTTAAGAAATGGTCATAACGGTCAATTCTGAGTTTATTAACATACACACACACACACACACACATTACCATTTTTCTGCACGTATTCAATGCCTGGTGAGGTTTAACTTAAAAATTATTGGCCCATACATGAAAATAAGGAAAAGAAATCTAATTTTTCAATCTTTATAAAATAATTTAATAAAATCCTAATCCAAGGAAATCTCTTTATTCTAAAAATAAAAAAACGTAATTATAATATTTCCCTCCATATGGGTAAATGAATAAATTTGTTTCATTAATATTGTGCTTTACCATTCTTACCAAAATTTAAGGAAATTGGTCATAAGACAAGAATTTCCTCCACAGTAAATTATGTATTTATACCAGAATTTACTGCCCACCACAATTAAGGGGATCCCCCCAAAATTTGTAGGAAATTTAACACAAGTTTAGTATAATTTTTTATTAATGCCCAAGTGAAATCTAAAGGGATTTTTCACTTTGATTCAATTAGGAAGTGTCATGTTTATTTACAATTATTTTTCCTCAGTACCTATTTATAATGACTTTTGCATTTTTCAACATTTGGGTTCTTTCCCTAAAGTCCAAACATAGGTCTAATATACTATAATTTTTCTGTAATAAGGCTTGAGGAAAAACCAAAATAGAACATCAATATGTAGAAATAAATCTCTCTCTTTCCAAATGCTTTATAGAGGCTTTTTTGTTTTGTTAACTATTCATTCATCCTTGCCTATGCATGAAGTAAATTGTGTAACTTAGTCAGCCACAACATTCACTACCAGAATTTGGCATAGACAGTCACAAGGTGAAGTTGTTCAGCACCATAACATTCAGTTGTAACAGTTCACATTCACACCTCAATTTTCAAGGAACTTTAATCAAAAAATTGAACTTATATTGCTTTAAAATACAGACTATAATTATTACTAAACTTTAACACTATCGAGGTTTTAGCAAAATATACTTATCTATAACCATAAATTGTTGTAACTACTGAAAGGGATTCCCTTTCCCACCCAACCATAGGCACAACAACTCTTGGAAGGATTTATCATTGGCCACCCCATAGCTAGAGCATGATACCTAGAGAGAGATTCTTCCTTTTGTTCAGCAACAGCCAGGGACGGAGCTTACTCTCCTCCTCCCACAAGAACTTGGCAGACTGATTTTCTCTCCACCAAGCAAGGGGGTCTGCAATGAGTACTTTCTCAATCACTCATCTTCTCTACAACCATGTTTATCAGCTTGGATAGAAAACGTTTCCCAATAGTTCCTATACCCAGAAACAAATTTGTTTTTCAATTCTCTTCAAAACCAAAGAGTTGCACATGCTCTCCCTCTTCCAAAAATGGTCACCAAACCCATTCCTCTACATCCTCCCCCTCTTCCCACGATTTTCCTTCATTTTCTTTCCTTCCTCAATAAATTTCTCCCCACCTTCATAAATTTCCAATATATATATATATATATATATATATATATATATATATATATATATAACTAACAATTTCACATGTTCGTCACCCCCAATGCCCAGAGTCCCAATATTAAGAGGTTGATCATGGGTGGATTAATCATGTTTAGTAAGTAATCCTTCGGCCTTTGGGTCATTCTCCAGTTCTCACTCTACTTCAAACCTATGGAGTCCCAAAGACCCGAAGCTTCGAAGTGAGTTAAGAAATGATCATAACGATCAATTATGAGTTTATTAACACACACACACACACACACAATATATATATATATATATATATATATATATATATATATATATATATATATATATATATATATATATATATATATATATATATAT
>ML803071.1:17864-29942 GCA_009831015.1 Picea engelmannii
CAAATATCATTACTGTTGGTGGTGTTCACGGTAGCGGTGGCGCTCCTCCACCTTATTCACAGGTGGTGGAATATCCAGAGAGGCCCAAAAATGAGTAATAAGGAGGTTCATCTGCCTCCTGGGTCGACTGGATGGCCGCTGATTGGCGAAACCTTCAGTTATTATCGCTCCATGACCAGCAATCATCCCAGGAAATTCATCGACGACAGAGAGAAAAGGTAAGATAAACCTGGATGACCTGAACTTACTGGTTAATGTCATGCAAAAACCTGGAAAACCTTTGCGTTTTTTCATTTGAGGATTAGCTCTCATAAATTTGATTTGTTTTTTTCACTTTTCTGTTAAACCTAGATGACCTGACCTGAACTTACTGGTTAATGTCATGCAAAAATAATTTCATAATTCCAAAATATTCTAATAGATATTTTTTTCTCATATGGAAACTTATATATTAACATAACAGATATGATTCGGACATTTTCATATCTCATCTATTTGGAGGCCGGACGGTTGTATCAGCGGATCCCCAGTTCAACAAGTTTGTTCTACAAAACGAGGGGAGATTCTTTCAAGCCCAATACCCAAAGGCACTGAAGGCTTTGATAGGCAACTACGGGCTGCTCTCTGTGCATGGAGATCTCCAGAGAAAGCTCCACGGAATAGCTGTGAATTTGCTGAGGTTTGAGAGACTGAAAGTCGATTTCATGGAGGAGATACAGAATCTCGTGCACTCCACGTTGGATAGATGGGCAGATATGAAGGAAATTTCTCTGCAGAATGAATGTCACCAGGCAAGCAAGCTTCAACTTCTTTCATGTTTTCTGTATTTTGTTTTTGTGGAGATATTTTACTGCTTCAACTTCAGGCAGGAGATTTTTTACTGCTTAATTTGTTGGTGTAGATGGTTCTCAACTTGATGGCCAAACAACTGCTGGATTTATCTCCTTCCAAAGAGACGAGTGAGATTTGCGAGCTATTCGTTGACTATACCAATGCAGTGATTGCCATTCCCATCAAAATCCCAGGTTCCACCTATGCAAAGGGGCTTAAGGTATAAAAATTTGTGGCACATTTCACATATGCAAACTGTTGAGTAAAACAGTTTGTTTAAATTGAACATAGATTCATGCTAATCTTTCCTCCAAATTACCAACTCACTCTTACCCATTCAGATCTCTTTCTATAAATGTTACCCACTATTACTAGTTGTAAAATAGAATCTATTTTTATGGTTATGAAAATAAAGATTTAATGAATTAAGATAATTTTATTTTGTTGTAAAATAGCTTATTTTTAAAATAGAGATTTAATGAATTGAAATAAGTTCATTTTATGATGATGCAGGCAAGGGAGCTTCTCATAAAAAAGATTTCAGAAATGATAAAAGAGAGAAGGAATCATCCTGAAGTTGTTCACAATGATTTGTTAACTAAACTTGTGGAAGAGGGGCTCATTTCAGATGAAATTATTTGTGATTTTATTTTATTTTTACTTTTTGCTGGACATGAGACTTCCTCTAGAGCCATGACATTTGCTATCAAGTTTCTTACCTTTTGCCCCAAGGCATTGAAGCAAATGAAGGTATGTATAGATTCCTCTCCTTTCTGATTTTATCCAACATGAAATTTCCTCTTATTTTGTGTAACATGAAATTTCTTTTAAAGATATAACATTTGCTATTTAGTTTTTTCACTAATTGCTCAAGGCATTGGAACAAATGAAGGCATGTATAGATTCTTCTCCTTTTTTTTTTTTCTTTTTTGACATTCACTTATCATTCAGTCCTAAAAAGATTGAAGCATATGAACTAACCTGTTTATAGCTTCTTCATTTTTAATTTTTTAGGTTTATTAAAAGCTTAAGTTTATAAAGCTACAAAATKWAATGTTTTATGTTGATATGATAGGAAGAGCATGATGCTATATTAAAATCAAAGGGAGGTCATAAGAAACTTGATTGGGATGACTACAAATCAATGGCATTCACTCAATGTGTATGTAAATTATTAATTTTTTTTCACTTGAAATTTATATTAAGACTTTTTTTTTATAACTATTATAAAAAATCAAAATTTACTTTGCAATTCAAAATATGAAATATGGATATAGAGGTTGAGACTTCAATTTTCTTTATTCTTCATAGGTTATAAATGAAACACTTCGATTAGGTAACTTTGGTCCAGGGGTGTTTAGAGAAGCTAAAGAAGACACTAAAGTAAAAGGTATTGTTTAATGTTTATTTCATAAGTTTGTTGAGAGTTGCATAATTTTTCTAAATATTTTTATTTAATTATGAGTATAATATTGTTGATATTAACATAATTGTGATAATCATTTTTACAGATTGTCTCATTCCAAAAGGATGGGTGGTATTTGCTTTTCTGACTGCAACACATCTACATGAAAAGTTTCATAATGAAGCTCTTACTTTTAACCCATGGCGATGGCAATTGGATAAAGTAAGTTCATATTTATGATGTAATTTAAATTTGAAGTGTGTATTATAAAATATTTGCATAACTAAATTTGTCCATAAATTTTCAGGATGTACCAGATGATAGTTTGTTTTCACCTTTTGGAGGTGGAGCTAGGCTTTGTCCAGGATCTCATCTAGCTAAACTTGAATTGTCACTTTTTCTTCACATATTTATCACAAGATTCAGGTTTGCTTTTCTTTCTACATATTTCACAATAAATAAATCTTAGAACCATTATCATAAAAAATATTTTGATAGATTATCAGTAATTTACAAACATTTCACTAATAAATAGATAATATAGTCATAATTATGGAAAATATTTAATATTAATAATTGTATTGATTATTGTTATGTAAATTGCAGTTGGGAAGCGCGTGCAGATGATCGTACCTCATATTTTCCATTACCTTATTTAAGTAAAGGCTTTCCCATTAGCCTTCATGGTAGAGTAGAGAATGAATAAATAATTTTGTTAGTTTAATGTAGTACTTATAATAAACATAAATTTAGTTTGAATATTTTATTAAATAATTATAAAATAATAATAATAATATGGAAAAAATCTCAATAACTATTGTGAAATGTAAAGAAATTACATAACATTTGATTTAGCTGATAACTATTGTGAAATGTAAAGAAATTACATAACATTTGATTTAGCTGTAGTTTTTTAAATGAATATGTATTAAGAGTGTTTTTTAGCTTTTTAAATTTAACATATGTTATGATTAAAGTTTTAGAAGATGATAATTCAAATTATAATTATTTTGGTGATCATTAATTTTAAAAATAATAAAGTATAGATTTAAGTTGTTTAAAAGGTTTTTTATTTTTTAATTTAAGTATTTTTTTTCTATGTAATTTATATTAAAAAAATTTAATAAAAAAGAAAGTCGATGATTAACTAAATTCATAGTTATTGAAATCATGTTAAATATAAATTGTTTGAAATTTATTAAGCATACTATGTTAATGTTTTTTAATGCAACCTTGGCATGTTGATTTTATCGCAAAAATATAACCATACAATGTTGCATAGTAGCACAATTTGAAAGTTTAATAGTTTGTGTATGGAAGATTATTAGTAACAAAGGTCGTTTCTTTATTCTTTAAATTTTTATAAAATATGTAATTTTTTTATAAAATACATGTAATATAAAGAATATGAAAAAATGTAACATATAGTTTTGTATTTTCTTAGATTATTTATATCTTATCATGACATTGAAATTGGTTAAATAATTGAATGGTTAATTCATTGTTGAATTTTTTTTTGGTCTATACATTCTAATTTAGTTAGTGAAAATTGGATTTGATTTTCTTCCCAATATTATTATTGCACTTTCAATGTAATGTAATGAGTATTTAATTAATGTAAATTATCTTAAATTATTAAGGGAAAAAATGTGGAATTCTTACTTGAGAAAGGAATCACCAATCTTACAAAAAAAAAATGAGAAGAGTGGATGGAAAAATGACTCATGTTTATTAATTGTTGTAAACTTTGACAATTGTTATTGCAACATTGTAAATGAGTGCCCCCCCCAAACTCAACCTAGAGAAGTTGTTATAATATGAAACTGAATGGAAATGGTGGAGAAGCTTCGTGATTGAATTTGGTACTTTTATGTAGATTCTAAGGTGTAATATCCTCCATGTGATGGTGAAATGGATACTCTATGAGTTGACAAATTGTTGAGGTAGCTTAGTTCCTATGATGAAGTGAAATAATACATAAATGAAGACAAAAGTTTTTTTACAAAGTTATGCATGTATAGAGAATCATTTTTATGGTGACAGAATTTGTGTGTGATTCAAGATCATTCCTCACTTATAGAGTGATCTTACATGAACCTTGATTTGTGTGGTTAATTGGGTATATTTCATATTTTAATATTTTGTAATGAGTCTTGATTAGATTAAAAGGTCTAGGAAATTAATGGAGCCTGGCCAAAGAGAAAAGAAAGATGTTTTTGAGAAAGAAAGCATGCACGAGGAAAGCGATAGCTGGAAGGAAGAACAACACGCGCACATGCAGGGAAGACCTAATGATGGTAGGGTTAGGGTTTTGGTAATGTATTCTAATGGTTGAAGAGCCAGAAATTTATAAATATAGATACTTAGGTATCATAAGGGGTTGGATATATACTTAGGCATCATTCGGTTCATGGTATTATTGAGTTTAACTAGTTATCTATGAGTTGTTGCTATATGTAATATTTTGTTGTATGCTCTATTTTGTATAAGTTGTTGAGCTCGAGAGGACGAAGGAGGGTAGATATTGAGGGTTAGATCGTAGGTTGAGGAGCTTGGTGCGATCTAGTCCACCTCATATAGATCTTACCCAACTGAGAGAATTGTAAGCGCGTGGTGTCGTAGTAACAGAGCAACTATAATAAAAGAGATGCGAGCCAAATATTTGTGGATATAGCCCAGGAGGGGGTGAACCACGGTAACATCTGTGTTATGTGATGAATGCATGCATATCTTTGTTGTCTTCAGTAGTTATTGTTATTCTTAATGAATGAGTTGCTATATTTCCTTCTTATTCAAAAATGATGTTATATTGTGGTTACAAGTTATAATAATGGTTCAATATATAGTTCTCATATCTCGCACTCAATCCTAGGTTGTAAACACATGAGTATTACAACCACCCATTAAATCTATCTCAAGTGAGACTGCATAGCGCATTATGTGTGTTGTGTTGCCTTCTGGTTTACCAGGAGGGTCGATAGTTTTAGAGGCTTTGTTGGAAACCCAAAAAGACATGAACTCGAGGTCAATAAACTCAAATAGAATAGAAGAAGAAGAAGTAACCAATGTTGGCCCTTGACCAACTTTTGGGATAATCTTGGTCATGTTTGACCATTTTTTAGACTTCGACATCCTGTCAAAGGAGGAGTGCAAGACGGAGTGGAGATCATGGTATCTCAGCTCACTTTTGGGTCCATTTTGGGTTTTTGGGAATATGTAATAGGATTGGGGCATTGGCCCATGGGTTTTTACCCATGCTTAGGCCTGTTTTGTATGTATAAATAGAAGGATAGGCAAGAAAGTAGTAGTCGAATATCGAAATCTATGTGATGTAGGCTAAGTGCAAGTAAGGTTTGTAAGTGCTTTGTGCCTACATGAGACTTGCAAGGCTAAGTGCAAGTTATTATAGGAAGTTGGAAAAGGCTTTGTGCTGTAACACAAGGAAGAAGGATCTAGCAAGTTACGCAGATCTTCTGTCATGTACGCAGTAGGGTTTTGATGGCTTTGTGCTTGTAACCGATTGAAGATGCTAATAAAGAAGAAGAATTGGTGGATGTAGCCCCAGGGTGCGGGTGAACCACGTAAATACGGTGTTGTCTACTTTGTACCTTGTTCTGATGCATTGATGTGATTAATTGCTAAGTGATTTGATATATTTAGATAGATCTACTTATGCTTTGTGCTTCTTAGAGGTGTGTGAATGTTAAATCTAACATGTATGAAGGTGCTTAGTGTTGATTCACCAGATCTGATCTGCTTTACTTTTTCTAAGTGGTGAGATACCTTAGATCTAAGTAAATGTTGGGATGCTCCATGCTATCTGTGAAGTATAGTAAGGGTTGAATATTGATGAACGATTGGTGCTAAGTTCTCTATAAGCGATGTAATCATAGATCTGTGTCCCAGCTAAGGTTGCAAACACTTGAGTCTTGCAACCACCCCTGCCTCTACCTCGGGTGAGACTTCATATGCTTCGTAGGTGTTGCCAAAAGGGTCGGTAGTTAGGGCTTTGTTGGTGCGCTCTTGAGCGTTGAACCCTGGGTCTACCCTGTGCCAACAAATGGTTCTGTTGTCAGGACCTGAAACTGTGATTGTTTGGAACTGAGAAAGAGGAAGCTCTGTGCAAAGATTCGATCTGAAACTATGAAAACTATGTGCGTAGATATGTGCCCTAGTGCACAATATTCTACTTGATCTGTAAAGCTTTGTACTAAAGAAAGAAGGTTATATCTGAGAGAAAGAAACCTGATCTAAATAAAGAAGGCCAGATCTGAAAGAAAGGAGGTCGGATCTGTAGAAAAGAAGTAGGATCTGAAATCTTTGTGCTCCAAGAAAGGTAAAAGTGAGAAGTTATGATTGAAAGAGGTAAGATATTTTGTGCTCTGTTAAAGTAAGAATAGTTAAAATTTATAGATCTGAAAGATTTGTACTTTGTAAAAGTAAGATAAGTGGAAATTTTTGTTTCTAAAACATGGATCTAGGTATGTTTGATAGATTATGTCCTAGCTTAAAAACTAGGGCATTAATAGATGAAAGAAGGTTTGATATGAATAGATCTGATAAGAATAATGATAGATATGTTATACCTATGCATAGAAAGAATTTTTGGACTAACAAATGGATGCAGGATCCTAGAAAGAAGTTRTTGCAGGTTAGCTACCATGATCCTAGTCCATAGTACAGAAGAGGTTGGGGATCATTTAAACGAAAGAGAKGATTGACCCTATGTTATAGTTGCAGAAGACAAGGACATATTGCTAAGGAATGCCATGGAAGAAGACCTAGTTGTCTTTGTTGCAAATCCATGGACCATGAAGTGTTGGATTGCCCTAGAATGATCACTAAGATTGAAGGAATGAATATGAATCAAGGAAACCCTAAGGCAGATCCAGAAAAGGAAGAACCACAACAAGAATCAGAGAAGGTATTGATACAAGTAAAAGAGACCTTGAATGACCACTGACATGTCAGCTTATCAGAGATCTTCAAAGAGAAGGAATGCATCGAAGTAAGAATAGGGGACTTCAACATTGACTGTGTCCTGGATGAAGAAACACAAATGAATATTATGCCATAAAGAACCTGGGAAGCTATAGGAAGGCCTGCTATGATCCCTTCCCTAGGAGGAATAAGTTTATTCGGAGGAAATCTAGTAAACCTATGTGGAAGGATCGCCCGGATACCTATGATTGTCAATGGAGCTTTGACAGAAGAAGACTTTGAGATTATAAAATTTGTTGAAGACAGATCCCCATTTACCATGCTAATAGGAAAACCTTGGATTGATAGAGATCAAGCTAGAGGAAAGGAGGAAGAAGAAGTTTTGGAACAGAAGAAGCAAGAGTTAAAAGACTTTATGACCAGAAGGATCGCGCACTTGATTGAGGAACAAAAGAGTAGATCACAGATATTTAATACTAGCAAATCGGATGTCGAGGCTAAGAGAACACTAGAAAATCCCCAAAAGATTGAATTACCTATCCCCGACAAGGAAGAAGTATTACATAGGAACCCTAGGAAAAAATCTCAGCAGTGCAAAGTAACTAAGACTAAAGAAGAAAAGACTCGGAATGATAAAATCATTACCAAGACGAAGCTCACCGGAAAGAAGGTTAGAAAGTTAAGAAAGAAAAAGGCTAATACTGAAAGGTTACAGGAGGTTCTAGAAGAGACCTCGCAGAAAGAAAAATTACAGAATTGGAACTTCGTCGAGATATTAGAACACCGACATAGAGTACTTCGCCATGGTGAATAAATATAGTCATTGGACCAATATATCCATTCAACTTCCCCTCTGAATGGGCAGAAAAGAAATAAAGAGGCATCATCAGACTGTTGGGCCCACCATAATGTATCGAACAAGAGTTAATGGAGGGTCATGACCGTTGTGAGCCAATCGTTATCAACTAACCTATTTAGCTCATCGCGCCATGCACGAAGAACACTTTTGCCAAATTGATAATTTGAGCTCGCAACCTTGATTAAGATCGTCCAGTGATCATTACGCTCTTGCTTTCCATCTTATTTTTGTGTCTACATTACTTCATGAGCCCGATATTATTAACCCCGAGCGTGTATGTCTGAGGAGCTTAGCACACTTGAAGAATCTATGAAGGAAGTACTTGTTGATCTCAGGATGGAGAAAGTCATGTCAGAAAGAAGGATTCCTCCAGGTTTGCAAGCATCAATGAAAGGAGGAATCCAAGCTTCTCCATCAACTTCTCGCAGAGCAAGAACTTCCAAAATCACAATAGAGACGAGAAAAAAGAATAGAGATGATATTGTGAATGCCAAGTTGATTCTGAGCATCTTACCTGCATATATACCTCCTCTGAGAAGCACAATGAACAGAGACAGCATGCCCAAAGATTTTGGGTATGCTTTGGTCACTATGTACCTCCCGAAAGGGGTGCACGTAGTTAGCACAGACTAGGATAAAATAGAAGCATTGAAGTTTAGCGATTTCAACCTCGGTGACAGAAAGGATTACAGCATGATCGCCCCGCATAAGTATCTAACAAAGACAAAAGGCAAGAATTCAAAGATTATCCCCTAGCCTTGGACCCATAACCTCGCACAGTATACCCTACTTGATGTGATGAAGATATCGCACTTTGGATGACATCAAGAAGTAAACGCATGTGTTAAGTTGTTGTTATCTTGTTACCATGGATGATATTTATGGTTGAATCAAGATATCACAGTGGATTCGACCTTATCCATCGGATCACCAGGCTTACCATGCAAGGCCCCGACCCATAGTATTTTTACCCCGGCAAGACCGTGGATCGCACTCTTGCGTAGAAGATAAAGGATACGTATGGCAATGTCGAGAAGGGTACGCGAGGCTACAAGGCAACCTTTATCCAGAACAGCGCAGTGCACCTAGCTTGTCAAATCATTGCTTAGAAATTAGTTCGCAAGAACAAGCCCACCCAAGTGACTAGATTCATAGTAGACCTCGCCAAGAAGTGCGTGGAGGGTGTACAGATGAATTGGGCACAATACCTTGTAAACCAGCTAGAGCTTGATTGCAAGGAAGTGCAAGACAAAGGGTATGAGTTCCATTTCAGCTAGCTTCTCATACTGATCACATTCATTGCATGGGAAATGCCAGAAGGTGCGACCTTCCCGGACATCGAACCCTTTGAACCATTGGCGGAGAAGTTCAGTACCCTATGGTACTCGAATGATATGAATAAAAAAATGGAATTCAAATGTCATGTTTCATTCATATTATAATCATTTGAAAGTCTCTATCCAGGCTACACCCCACATCACTCCAAACACACTCCATAGGTTTAGGCCCCTGATGAAGTTAAGTGTAGACAGACACTTTCTCTACATCACAGTGCGCACTGATGAGCACAAGCAATAGTTACATTCCTATTATAAATTAAAAGAAGAATATATGGAGGAGATCACAAAGGAATGGTCGACGGACCTCCTTGTTCTAGCTGACCCTACGGAGATATATGATGTAGATAGTCTAGAAACTGCGCAGGATATACCTAGACCTAGCATGCAACAAAAGATCAATGAAGTGAAAGACTTAAGAAGTGCCTCAGTGAAGACTGCTTCCATCATGCCAGAGAAAGAGGGTGATGGCGAAGAGTTAGAAGAAGTCAAACAAAAGCACAGAGACGAAGCAGAACTTTTGAAGAAGAGGAAGGGTTCACCTCAGAAACCTTCTTCCTGAAAGAAGTCTAAAGCTCCCGTGACTAAGGTGCAGACCACACTGACCCCATATGACTTCAACTTCATCATTGCAGCTCTGATGATGTTGTGATGGAGATAGTAGAGAAGAAAGAGACTAAACAAGAGGAGATGTACAGTCAGATCAAGATAGAGCTCCAACGAGTGCAACAGGAAATTCAGTCGAAGCGTGCAGTCTCCACTGTGCCCCTGTCAGTCAGAACACCAGAAGTAGGAGATGAGCCAGCTCAACTCCACAAAATCGTGGATTTAGTCGAGGCTCGACTTTGAAAAGCACAAGATGAAGCAGAGCAAGTCGTTCAAGCTTTGACACAAGTACAAGGAGTACTTGTATAATAGCGCAGTGCTACAGAACAAGAAAAGAGTGCTCTACAAGCAAAATGGAATGATGAGAAAGCACATCTATAGCAAGGAAAGGAATAGTTGTTGGCAGAGCAACTAGAGGTAAAGGAAGTGGTCAATAGAGCACTTCAGTCTGTGACAGTCATTGAGGTACACACCTAAGAAAGAATCCCACAGCAGGTGGCAGAACTTGAAGATGTGATCCAGAAGCTACAACAGCGCATTGCATATCTAGAGCTCCACGTTGTACCCAAAAATCCACAGGAGGTAAGAGACCTAAGGAAAGAAACTGCCCATAGTGTAGTTGGTAGATTAAAATCTCTTTCCTTGGAATGCAAGTAGCTGAGTAACAGGAGTGCCCAGACTTACGAGAACCTCACAAAGAATCTAGAGTTATACGCATTGGAGTCGCAGCTACAAGAAGCAAAGTAGCACGTTGATACGTTACAAGCAAAGCTAAAGGCCTTAACACCAGTTGAAATAATGAAGAGGTTTCAAGAACAATGCACGGCCCAACAACATATCCACACGATTCAAAGTAAAGTGATGTAAGTCACTCAACAACTTCAACCAGTGCAAGAAAAGGCATGCCAATTGTTCACCGAAGTTGAAATCAAAGTAGTCGAGATAGAATAGGTCGTCATCACAACATAACAGTGCCTAGAAGGGCCAGTGAATGACGCATTAATCTAGGAGTTCATTGAGCAAGAGGTCGTAGCATTATAGCAGGTTGAAGCTGCTCAAGCCAAGCTCGAGGAAGAATTGCTCAGACCAGAGTGACTCGGGACGAGTCACAGGTGAGTGTTGGGGGCCTGTTGACCCTTGACCAAGTTTTGGGATAATCTTGGTCATGTTTGACTATTTTTGGGACTTTGACAGCCTGTCGAAGGAGGAGCACAACACGGAGCAGAGATCACGGGATCTCAGCCCATTTTTGGGTCCATTTTGGGTTTTTGGGAATATGTAACGGGATTGGGACATTGGCCCATGGGTTTTTACCCATGCTACGACCTATTTTGTATGTATAAATATAAGGATAGGCAAGAAAGTAGTATTTGAATATCAACATTTATGTGATGTAGGCTAAGTGCAAGTAAGGTCTGTAAGTGCTTTGTGCCTGTTATCGCACGGTTTGTAGGAAAGGTCCAAGAGCTTGAGTCAGGGCTTGAAACTGGCGTAACAGGAGCTTCCCCACCCACTGTCACCTCGATGGGGAGCTCTTTCTATTTAGGAGGGAAAAGTCCAAGGGAGACGTCCCTAAGGCAATCTGGTCAAAGGAAGGCTAAAGGACAAAGGCCAAGTCAAGGAAAACCCCTTCCACAGATTGTTGCCCAAGAGAGGATAGTCAAGGAGATAAAACCACTGATGATGCACCTGTTTGCGAGACAAAACAAATACAACTAGAGTATGTGCTTGCAGTGGGTTAGTACTTCATGAAATCAATGACTATCTCTATCATACATATATGAGAAAAAATGATTAAATGCTATTATTGACGAAGTCAATGATGGCTTAATAAAGGCAAAAGATCAATATCACTTCTTCAATAAAGCATAAGAGCATTCAATTTTCAATATTAAATCCTGTATCAAGTCATTAATGAAATAAATACTTCAAATTTGGCTCATATATAATGTTGTAGCGTCACCTATATATTGTTGCTACAATAGGTGTGACGTCAGCTTTAATCAATAGGCCAAAATTATGACAAAGAGCAAAAACGTTTTGTTAAATTAGCTTAGAGATACAATTATTAACTCAATGTCAATCAATAGAGCTGCCAA
>ML803071.1:30042-45160 GCA_009831015.1 Picea engelmannii
GCAAGAGCCTTTTCTGATGCAAGCCCAGGCCGGTAGTGATGGAGGCTGGTACTGCTGGCAGGACAAGTCTGGCTGAGAAGAAGAAAAGATGGGCCCTCAGGGGCCATGCTCAAGTCAATCTGCTCTCGTACTCCATGTCTAGGACCATGTGGACCTCGAGACATGATCTCCTAGTTATCCCTAGATATCGGGGATAACAGTGCCTATATGAGACTTGCAGGGCTAAGTGCAAGTCATTGTAGGAAGTTGGAAAAGGCTTTGTGTTGTAACGCAAGGAAGAAGTATCTAGCGAGCTACGAAGATCTTTTGTCCTGTGCCCAATAGGGTTTTGATGGCTTTGTGCTTGTAACCGATTGAAGACAATAATAAAGAAGAAGAATTGGTGGACATATCCTCAAGGTGGGGGTGAACCACATAAATATGGTTTTGTCTGCTTTGTACCTTGTTCTAATGCAATGATGTGATTAATTTCTAAGTTCTTTGATATATTTAGATAGATCTACTTATGATTTGTGCTTCTTAGAGGTGTGTGAATGTTAGATCTGACATGTATGAAGGTGCTTAGTGTTGATTCACTGGATCTGATCTGCTTTACTGTTGCTAAGTGCTGAGATACCTTAGATCTAAGTAAATGTTGCGATGCTTTGTGCTATCTGTGTAGTATAGTAAGGGTTGAATATTGACAAACGATCGGTGCTAAGTTCTCTGTAAGAGATATAATCATAGATATGTGTCCCAGCTAAGTTTGCAAACACCTGAGTCTTGCAATCACCCCTACCTCTACCTCAGGTGAGGCTTCATCTTCTTTGTAGGTGTTGCCAAAAGGGTTGGTAGTTAGGGATTTGTTGATGTTCTCTTGAGCGTTAAACCCTAGGTCTTCCCCTGTGCCAAAAACCAACAAATGATTATGTTGTCATTGGTAGGAACAAGAGAGGATTGAGTAGATGATATAGGTTGAACAAGAGAAGAGTGAAGAAAAGAAGAAAGAAATGAACCATTAGAAGGGGATGTTGAGACCGTGGAATCCCACAAAAGTAGAGATCAAAACTTATCTAAGAACCAAAGAGATAGAGTTTGCATAGAAAGATAACAAAAAACCTAGAATAACACCCCATAAATATCTGAAGAAATATGTGTTTATTGATCTGCATGAAGTCTTTTTCTGTGATTTTCCACAGCTATTGTAGGAGTGGATACTAAGATTGAAGGATAACCACACAAGAAACCGGATCCGACAGTTAGAGTGGACCCCGGTAGAGATTGAACAATTACAACAGGTGAACAACAAATTCACTCGCACGGTAGATTTTTGTCTTGATGGTATTGTGGCAAGTTTTATAACAAAGTTTGCAGTTGACATAGCGAAGTCATATAGCGCAGCGGAGAAAGAGTTTTTACGCGGACCTCGAGGAACATACATTAAATCACTATATACATATATTAATATATTTCTATACAATAAAGGTGTAATGACAATGGAGTCAGACAACTAAACTTCCCTGCATACATGGGGGAAGGGGGGAAGCACTGACAGAAAGAGGAGAAATGGAAGGATGAAAGGATAAGGGAAAGAAGGAATAATCCTTAGAACCGATTATGATGGATGAAAACCAGATCAAGTGGATCATGGCGACAGCTGGAAAGATGCATAGCGGAGTACCCTACAAATACAAGGTGAATACCAAAAAGAGAGTCATAGCCATGAGGGAAGGCTTAGTGAGTGACGAGGAAGAGGTAGAGGATCTCTGGGCTATGGAGTAGATTGAGGAAATCCCGTGTGCAACATATGAGAGGAAGACGAGAGGTCCAAGAGTGGGAAGAGAAGGAAACAATCCTATCCATATTAATGTCAGTGTGGAACCCATAAACCCATGTGTGACTAATACACCAAAGAGAACACCACCGTTTAGACAACCGAAGTTCAGAAGAAGTCAAACAATAGGAAGTACATCCATACAAGGAACAACAACTAGAGGAGCTAGTTCAGGCAACACTAGTCAGATATCTACACCACGCAGAGGTATTAGTTCAACATTCAGAATGGCAGGACACGATCCCACCATCAGGTTACCAGAATTTCAAGGAGAAGCAACAGAAGACCCTAAGAAACACTTGTTCATTTGTGCAAAGATCTGGGAAGAAAAATAGATCATTGATGAAGATAATAAACTTGCGCAGTTAACTACTACGCTAAGATATCACGCATTAGACTGGTACATGAGTCTAGATTAAAACAGTGCACCTGGGACAACAAGGACACTAACAGACATTAAGAATTTACTGATTAATGATTTCCAGAAGCCGAGCTCAGAGGATCAATACATGAATGATATGATAGAAATCTGACAGAAACCTAGAGAATCTGTTTGGGATATTGACCAATGATTCAATATTTTAAAAGGAAAGTTGAAGTATCTCATGACCGATATGCAACATAGGCACGTGTTCGTCAATTCACTACTACCACACTTGAAATACCCATTGCGACAACAGAATTTCCAGATGCAAGCAGAGGCTCTGCAGGTAACCCTACAACTGGAATAAAACCAGTATTAAAAGATGAACCCAGTTATCGAAGAATTGAAAGAGGATTTGAAGAACTTAACGTTCCAACTAAACCAGAATAAGAGTAAGGACAAACACAAATTTGTTTGGTGTACCAAATGCAGGACGGAAGAACACCACAAGAATGAATGTCCGACATTTGCATAGTATATGGAAGCAGGAATTCCAAATCTGTTACCAACAGGAGGACTATGGTGAAAAATATACAAGAAACCAAGTCACGATCCCTATCATTGTACAATGATGCAGAAATACCAGACAGTCCCAAAGAGTTCATATTGCAACTTTTGCAAGTCAGTGGGCCACGACGATAAATATTGTAGAACTATGGAGCTGATGCAATAAAGGACATTGGATGCATATAGAGTGAAGGCGGAAATGATGATTGGGCAAGCTGCACCACATTTTAATCAAGTTCCAACTCCATACAACACTACACAACAACAGTATAATACTGTGCAACAACCATTTAATAATGTGCAACCGCAGTACAACACAACATAGCCTTAGTACAATATTGCATAGTATAATCAGGCACCTCAGTACAATGTGTCAAGGGGAGATGAAGCAGGCTATATAGGTGGAGGATGAGCACGACGAGGTTTTGGATGAGGTCGAGGACCAATCGTATGTCACAATTGTCAACAACCAGGACATTATGCAAGGGAATGTCCACTTCCACCACCAACTTCTATGTATTGTTGCGCATCAGACCATGATACAAAAGAATTTTTGACACTGTTAGTAAAGATCCGGGAAAAAGGGAACCAAGACAACCAGAATGTTTAGTGGATCTCAGCCAAAGAAAGGTATGAAGGAAGGAACATCAAAATAGTTACCCGCAGAGGTACTAAAATAGGAAATGATGCCACTCGAAAAGAACTAGCACAAAATCAATGGGTGAAGAAGAATACTGAACCAAGGAAGCAGTTTGACGTGCAGAAGGAGGAGGTATTTAAGAAATAAAGACAAGAATTTCATAAAGAACACATGGCATCGACTTCAACCGCCCAGTAAAACAAGGAAGCACTAGAGTACGAGATGCCTCCATTATTGGATCATACAAACAAAATGCAACCCATGGGAGAAGTAAGTACAATAAAAGGATTTCTACAATCATGCATAAAAGTATTAAATGATCCATCATCTGTGAAAATATTGCAACACATATTAGAAAAATGTAGTATAGAGATGGAAGGAAAACTATAACAAAAAACATTCAATCACCTACATACCAAGAGAAGAACTAGGGAGTTTAGACTGAATGCAAATATTGGAGACTTCAACATGGGAGACATCATACTGGATCTAGGATATGAAGTTAATGTATTACCAAAGAAGACATGGAAATGCATGGGAGAGCCCACGTTAGGTTACTCACCTGTTCAACTGAAATTAGCAAACCAACACAGAGTCTTACCAATCAGTAGAATGAAAGGAGTAACAATAGACCTAGATGGAGTGCGCACTAAAGAGGACTTTGAAGTCATTGAAATAGTGGATGACACAACACCATACCCAATGTTACTTGGCTTGGATTGGGTGTTTGACAATCAAGCCATATTCAACTTGAAGACCAGAAAAATAACATTTGAGTCAAGTGAATACAAGGTCATCATGCCATTAGACCCATCAGAAAGGAAGAGGTTTGTAGAACCTACTTCCTGGACTTAGAGGAAATCAGCTAGTTGTATAGAACAACTACGCACGATGAGGATTATGTAAACCCAACTACAAACGTGATACTAAGTTGGCAGAGCATTACTTCATGTGCAACAGACTCAGACATCGGTTTAGAAAACTAGCAACAATGATTACACGAAGTTTCCACATGAAGATGTGAAAAAATAGATCACGTAGTAAGATGGGTAGGCACAGAAATAAGGGAACCACCCAATTTTCACAGACTAAATGATTTGGAAACATTTTTGGCATAGTATGAAGATAGATTTTTAGAGAATCAGATATTGTTAGCACTTGATATAGCACTCAAGGACACACTTGCAATATGGTAGGGCGCACATAAAGAGACAATCACATATTGGTACCAATGTAAGCGGTTACTACACATAAGGTTCAGTGCAGAACAAAAAAACAACAAGCAATAGAGGTACGATGGATAGGGGGCACCAACGGAACACATGGAGGAGTGCAGAACGTTGTGGAAAATGACACCCCTAGAGGAATGGCATCATCATTTCATACACACCCTAGAGGGCATACCAGTGAACTAGTATAAAGAATAGGAACTGCGTAGAGGAAATACGACCTGGATGACATTGCAACATAATTTTACAGTCACTTTCTCATTCAAAAATGAGAACCCCAACATAGATGCAGCTCTGAAACATATAAGAGGTGTCATATTCATCAAAGAACCATAAGTAGAAATCATAACAAAAGAACAACAGTGGAACAAATAGACAGTTAAGGAACTGTTGTCATGTTACCATGTGAAAGAGGAAGCACCATATGAAGATGATCTATGCGATATTCATATCGAAGAAGAAGAAGGAGAAAGAGAAGTGGAGGGTCCACCAATAGAATCAAAAGCTATTGTCACGTTGACCAAGGTAAAGAAAGTTAACATTTGGACAATTGAGAACCCCAAAATGGCCAGCATTGGAGACTACTGGGATGAGAAAATAGTGAAAAGTATAACAAAGTTATTTCACGAGTACAACAACTCATTTCCTAAAACATTTACAAAGATGAAGGCTATAGACAGAGAGCTAGGGGAGATGAAGATACCACTCAGACCTGAAGCTAGATCGATCAGACAATGACCATACAGACTGAATCCCATATATAAGCAGATTCAAAGTTGAGATTTACTTTTCATAATTACCATACTTACTTATCCCTTAACACTTCCCTCATTAATTTTAGGTACCACTAGACTTCTCTTGTCAGGTCGTCAGGATGCTCGAAGTTGGAATCATAGAACCAGTCGAAGAATCAAAATGGATAAGCTCTATGGCAGTGCGGGACAAAAAACAAGGAGGGATAAGGATATGCGTCAACTTAAGGAGCTATATTGGTGCAGACAAGAGCGGGAGACTTGGATCACCCGTTAACATTTGCGAGTAGGAAACTATTAGAATCAGAGCTGAACTATAACACTACAAAGAGGGAAGGCCTAGCTATGGTCTATGCACTGCAGAAATTCATACATTACTTATTGGGGAAACACTTTAATATGTTCACAGATCACTCAGCCCTGAAATACCTAGTCAAAAAGCCAGTGTTGGGGGCGAGAACCTGTCAATGGTTACTACTTTTGGACACACCTACCACACTTAGAGGGGGGGTGAATGAGTGTGAGGCTCTTTTTCCCAAAATATTCCCTCTTTACAAAAACCCCTTAGTTAACATTCAACATTTGGTACTACCTATTGCTACAACCAGATTATCCCAAGAGTCTGGCAAAGAACATAACAAAGTAATACACTTATCTTCTTCTACAATCGTAATATTAACAGATCCAAGTTGACTTACCAGAGTATTAAAGGAATTTATATGTTCTGTCACAGAATCTCTATCTTCCATCCTAAGATGATACAGCTTCTTTCGAAGAAACAACTTGTTTACCAGGGACTTTGATTGATACAAATTCCCTAACTTATCCCATAGTTCCTTGGCTGTAGATTCTCCCAAGACATTCAACAACACTGAATCTGCCAGGTAGAGTTGAATAGTACTCCTTGCTCTTCTGTCCAACTTGTCCCAATCTTCCTTCGACATACCAGTAGTTGGTGTACAAGTAGTTTGTGTACTGGTACGTTGTGTACCAATATCCTTTGTGCTTGTAGATGGTGTACCAGTAGGCTGTGTACCAGGATCCACAGCGATCCATTGTTCTTTGTCTACAAGAAGGTCCTCCATCTTGAGCTTCCATAGCTCAAAGTTTTTACCGTTGAACTTCTCTATCTCAATTGTAGATGAGCTCACCATTCCTCTTTCTTTACTCGAATCTCCACTGCAAAATCTCCCACTAAACCCAGGTTTATCATAGACCCAAGATAAACTTGATCTATCAAGACTGAGCCAAACCCTCAGCAACAAAGGCATCCCTCTGAAGCCAAAAACGAACTTTAATACCACATGTAAGTTTTAAACCTATGAAGTAAAGCAATGCATATAGATTCTTAAGCAATACAGAAATTAATCAATGGCTCATACACAGAGTACACAGAAATTTTATACCGAAAACCCTCAACCGGGGAAACCTTTCTTTATTTCATTATCTCGAATTTCACCATTCGCCATACAATATATACAATGTTTTTAGGTATTCCGTAGATACTAAAACCCTAATCCCTTAATCCGGGATTAATTTACAAATCAGCTAAAAATAGCAAAAACTGCCCAAAAAAAAAAAATCGGGGCCCTGCGCGTAACTAGGGGGGGGCATACCTGCCCCCTCCTCGGACCCCCCTAGGAAAGCGCTCGATGCACACGACATAGCTCTAGGTGAAGGGATCGTCAGATGCAGTTGTCGTATCTGACGCACCCACACACACACACATGCAAAGAATATAACACATACCCAACACTAATGACATCTTCCAACCAAGTAGAAACACCATAAACAAACCAAAATAGAAATAAAATTAACTACACTGGTCCTAAATAATACCAATATACAATAATTACAAAGGGGCATGCGCCTGAGCATTGGAGCTCAAGCGTAGTACCTCTTGATATAGAGCCCATTTCTAGGCTCTGGAAACACATTACCTTTATAATCCAATAATTCATAAGCTCCTTTTTGTAGGACATGCCTCACAATGTAAGGATAGTGCCACATCGGGTTAAACTGTCCTGCCCCTAAAGCATCCTTATCTTCACCGTAGACTAAAACAAGGTCTCCCTCCAAAAATATTCTTGGGTGGATAGATTTATCATATTGACTCTTAACACACTTTTTGTGTGTCTCGTTCACCATGGCTATTGTTATCACTCCAAGAAACTCCTTAGGTTTGTAGGCTAAGAATGCTTGGTAACTTAAGAACTTTAATAATCAAAGTATGTGTGGAACAATGGGATAACTAAGAAGGCTATGAAAAGGACAACTTGTTATGCATCTAAATAAACCAGTGCTTTGAGAGACTAGATATCAATTACAGTAGATAATCAAGATGTGAAGAATAACATTCAAGATAACCAAGTACAATGATGCAGGGTCATACAAGAAGGTAAAGAAAGATCTAATTCATATCCTTGAGCTATATCATAAGATAACATATCTGAATAACTAAACTAAACAGAATTAAATACAGAGTAGTGAAATATATGAGCAAGACTGATATGTAGTAACCAAAGGAGACGGTGATTCTTATAACAAAACAGAGTCAAAGTACATAGCCAAAGTGTATCCAGGATTGAACCCTGTGTCTATCTTAAGTCTGTATCTTTGTAGCTTTACATCACAGTTCTCAGATCCTAAAACAATGGATCTGTTATTCTAAAAATGGAAAGTAAACTATATTTACAAAAAACTAGGAAGAGATCCTCGAGATGAGGTCAATCCATATCTAAGAGTAGTAGATTGTTGATGAAGTGCAGTTTTAGCCTCCCAAGGCTGTTTGATTTGTTCCTCCAAAGATAAAATTCGAATTTGGTGAAGTGTGCAAAAACCCTGATATTCTTCCTTTGAAAAATATGCCAAATGTAGTTGAAAAACCTCTTTTTGACCTTATCCATCAAAACTAACCTTTGAATTAGACTTGATAATTCAACACCTATCCATTTGAAGTGGTTTCAAACCATTCAAACTCAAAAAAATTCGATCTGGGAAAAAATTCGGTTATTCTGGCCGTGACAAGCTTTCACCAGCTAATTTACCCGAAAATCCACTCCTTAGCTGGTGAAAGGTGGAGCTTTCAGCAACTAACTAGTAAAATTCAAGACGGGTTAGCTGGTGAAAGCGCAGATTTTTTAAAATCAAATTTCTCAGTCACAGAGAGTCATTTTTACATGCTTGAATAGTCGATCGACATCTAGAAATCCTAAGCTTTCCAATGGTGCTTTCAAATCTGCATTTGGAGCTCAGGAAACTAGTCAAATTTTCCCTACAAGATTAGGCATCATTCTTTAAAAAAAATGCTAATGCATTTTTTATCGCTAACATCTGGCTCCAACTAGGATGGAGACCTCCCTGTGAGGTCTCCAAGAACCTGGCAGGCCCTGTGCCTTTATTATTGGGCATGGAGTCATTCATCCTTTACAATTTATCATATGGCTATTTTCCAAAGTTTGTTGTTGTCTTTCCCAATCTTCTTTATATGTAGCATGTCTGCTTCAAACTCCCCTGGAAATGTTGTTTTCACATTGACATGGCATCTGTTGTGGCAATATCTTCATTAAGAAGAAAAGTGTTGAACATAGGCAGGATGGTGAGATATGTAACCATGGTTTTGAAAGTTTCAGGATAACTTCAAGCTTGAAATGAGAGTATTGCAGACAGCTTGAGGTCTTTGACTTTTCATTTTCCAGCAGCTTCAAATACAAAGAATTTGTCTTGAGATACCCTGGTGTGTTGAATCAAACACTTCACCCTGTTTGGTTTCTTCAAAGAGCATCATTGCACCTTGTAAACCAATGTCCATCTCTGTTTTGATCTCCATATCAATGCAAGTTGTTCATTCATGTCATTGCCCTGAAAGGACTCTGGAAGAAGATTTTCAGAAGACAACTGATCCATATTGAATTAGAATATTGAGCCAGCAACCTAGGTCCTTAGAAATAAAATGTACCAAAACCCAATATATATTGCCACAAATATGGATATTGGCTGCCTAGCCATGATGAATATAGATATCAGAGATCTTATTCCTCTTATAAGCCCATGGCTCAAAACCTTGTTAATGAATGATTAAGGGTTATAGATTTATCTTTTCCGGTTGAGAAGTAATCACATGGATCGGCTTCTCATCTATATTAATTATGTAGCTTTACGATGTTTCTGAGTTTTATCTTTTCAATCAGCTCCAGCAGATTGTTCGTTTCCTATAGCTGTAGCTATGACTGTTTCATCAACAATAAACTTTAAAGTTCCAACCTTTGCATTTTTACCATCATAAAACTTGGCAAATACTTCTTCTATTTCACTCCTAGAAGCTACAACCCTTAGCCCCCTCGAGCTTCCCCTTTTCCATTACAAAGCCTATTTTAAATAGCAAAAAGAACAATAACTATTTGCTAACTTTATGGAAAACTAAATCATAATAAAATTTGAAACAAACTAATTTGTTTCCAAGATGTCTATAATTGCTAGAAAATCTAGAATTTTCGACCATCTTATCATCAACAAATTTGGGTTGTCACCTGTCTATATCTTTAACCGTATATTTCTCAATCGTTGGCTTGAACCCTAAATCTGCTTCAAAATATTTTGTCAAAATTGACTTTCCATTATCCTTAGAAGCAACAGAGCGAGCATTCTCTAGAAATTTATTGATCTCTCGTACTGCACTGAATTGCTTATTAAAAGACTGGAATCCCAGCATTCATTCAAGTATTCTTCTCTAAACTATGCTGACAACATTTTCAGCAGATGAACCCCGGGAATTTTTTTTTTTTTTTGCAAGTGCCTCAAGATCATGGACAACATACCAAAGGAGTCTCTTCTAGTCTTATCACTCAGTGCATCAACATCCTTTTCAAGACAATATGCTACATGGCTCAGCGCAACATTACAAGGCTCTAGAAAAATCTGCACCCCTTCATCGGATATAAAATCTACAGTCCTTGCAAGCAGAATCAAAAGAAATTCGATAATAGTAGGCAACAACTTTTGTGGTGTAGAAAGAACTTCAACCAACTTCTTGTATCCATCTCCATACAAGGTATGACTGAAAAAATTCATCAAATGGGCAAGCAAATAGTACACATTAGGCGGTCTACACTACTCACAATCGCAAACCTCAACTTCTTTCACTTGAATTTTTTTACGAGCACAATGCCATTCACCATTCTTTTGCCTAGTGGGGGTCCCCAGGAAAGGTTTTGTGTAATTTGATTTCCCTGACGAAGTTACCATAGCCATAGGCACTGTAGTCTTGTCTCTTGTGAAATATGATGTGGGATGTGTACAATGATATCATGACATAGTATTTCGAACTAATGAAGATAGTCACAATGAACTATTCCGCCCTGCTGAGCCTGAGTTTCATTCTTGTTTTCTCCAAAAAATTCACTATCTCCTGTAATGCATCACTAATATACCGTAAATCTATGCGTAGTGTCTTCAGACTCAGCTTGCTCATGATTGAATTCACATCTAGCAACTGGGCTAACATACAAATCTTTGACACCTGTGACTTTGAAACCTACAGCTTGGTGCAAATCCATTTGTTCATGGATCTCTTGGTGATCAGATGTTTTCCATAAAGACTTATCAAATACTTACAAATCTAATTGTGCTTACATTATATCAAACCTTAACACCTGTAGATACGTGGACTTAACTTATCGACTTGGCTGTTAGTGAAATAAAACTCATTATTTACAAAATTGGCATCTGCGTCAATCATTACATGATACGCTTACAAAAATTGATAACCAACACTTGTCGATGAAGTGGATAGGATAGGAACTCCTGGTTTATGATTTAACTCAGCATTGGGTTTTATGTGATTCTGTAGCATATCATAAGAATCGGGCTTGTGACTATAGTTTGACTCAAGATTAGGCTTGAGGACTCAGCTTTGGCTTGGGCCTTATATGTTGACTTATAACTTAGGGATTAGACAACTCATAGGCTAGATTTAGTATAATGACAGGTGGCTTTAAAAATTAAAGCTTGACTCGTGGCTTAATGTATAGCTCGATTCATGAATTTAGCTTTGGAAAATTTTATGAAAGACATACAAGGAATGACATTTATTTGTATCTTTTGTATTGTAGGTTGAGAAGCTTAGAGGCAAAGCAATCTCAGGCAAGAGATTTTCGAAGGCTGAGAGGAAAAATGAGTCTTACAGAGAGATAGAGAGATAAAAATGCTCTCAATTTACCAGTTCATTTTGATCACTAACAGGACCTGTGTGGCCTGTAAAAGACTGTAAATCCATATTTACACCAATTTTCTGTTGTAATCCACAATTCCCAAGCAAGACTGCTACCTGATGCTTATCTGAAATGGTTTTCATGATTCCTATTTTTTATTGTGCATCTAGATGAACCAGATCTCAAAACCTTTTGATCTTTGTGACTGCTCTCCAAGGTTCTCTGCATCTTTTAGGAACCAACCTCGAAAGAATTGGTTGAGAAAAAGTCAAATCTGGGAAAAAATACAACCTTGTTGTCATGTAACAGGTTTCACCGGCTAATTTTCCCTGAATCTGCCGCTTTAGCTGGTGAAAAGGAAATCTTTCAACAACTAACTAGCGGGTTTCAAAACCAATAAGCTGGTGAAAACCCAGAAAAAGTGCCTTGGGGAAAAATTAAATTTCTCCGAATCTGTAATAAACACCTGAGAGTTCGATGGATGACTCGAGGCTAACTGAGTAGTCGCAGCATGGAGGGATGATCCAGATCGAGCCATTAAGCGTGAAAAGGGAGTCTCTTTGCCTAATTAAGAAAACTGAAAGTAATCTACTTGCTCAAAGAAAAGATCTTATTCTTCTATCAATCCCTACACTAACCAGTAGAGGCAGATTGATCAAGTAAAACTAAATTTCCAAAGTAGCCAAGAAAGTAATTGACTTGCTAATATCATGTTTGATATTTTCCCAAAAGATAAAAGAAACCATAGATCATGGTAATGCAATTTGAAAATTTGACAAGACCAACCTTCATCTGACAGAAATATTTGGACATATATGTTTCTTATAGAATCCAAATGATCAGCAATAGGGTCTTCAAAATCATTAAAGAATACCTCTTTGAGTTGTTGGTCAAATTGACTGTGTTGCAACCGCTGATTGCCAGCATTGTTCTCAATGATGAATGCAAATTGTTCTTCTTCTTTCAAGGAAGAATGCAAGCTCAATTGTTGATCTGAACTTTTCAGCACACTATCTCCCTCTTTGTATCTGTTGCAATTCCCCTTTGTCTGCAGAACTGAAAACTGAGGGTTGCCTTCATCATCTAATCTATGATCATCTCTTTTCTCATCATATTCATCTTTCTCATTTGACGTTGACATATAAATTACATAAGGGGAAATATAATCCTTTGGCTATCCTTCTTGGAGATTAGATGTTTTCTGAAAATCTTGTTCCTCGTGGTTGTGACAACTTCCCTTGGTTTGTAAATCCGGAAGCTGAGAGTTGCCTTTACTGATCTCAATGTTGCATGTAGGCAGCTCAACCTTTGTTGTAGATCCAAAACTTTCAATTTTTGATCTATCAATCTGCTTATCATCTTTAAAGTTTTCAAAGGGAACAATTTGATCTGCATAACAATCTAAGATAGTGTATGCATTTGGTATATTGTTTAAAGCATCACTAAGGTTATCATAGTGTGGATCATTGATCTCTTGATCATGATGAAGAGTATCTTCTGCTGCAGCAAAGTCTTCACGAATGTTGGGGTCTTTATACAACAAATTGAACTCATGATAACATTCAGGAAATAGAAAGTCATTTGAAAATATGCCTTTACAAAACACATGGAAGGCAGCATGAAAATCAGCTAAAGAGTTGATACTAGTAATAGGCAGAGACCGGTACCAATCACGAGAAATCCCTTCTCATGAAAAATAAAATAGTTGGATCTGAACATCCTCATGCACAACTTGCAATCAATGCATGTAATCATGAAAGTCCAGCAAATGTTTAGCTAGCACTTCCCACTCTTCTCCTCGAAATCTGGGAAGATTGTTTTCCCATTCATCTCTACTAGGTACTAGATTAGGGAAACCAACAATTTTTGAAAAATCACAGAATGCATACCTCTTATCAAAGATCCGGTTCATGTCATACCAGTGGAGTCACCAACAATTTTCTGAACAATGGAGTCACCACTGAATTCATCCTTCATGGAGTCGCCAGATAGATAATTACAACCAAATGATGGCCAAGCTTTGTCTATCATCAAAGCTGGATCTTGTCGTCTCCCAAGGAAGTTGGGCTTCAATCTCCTCTCCTCATCAACGACGCCAATTTGTTATCACTCTAAGAAACTCCTTAGGATTGTAGGCTAAGAATGCTTGGTAACTTAAGAATTTTAATAATCAAAGTATGTGTAGAACAATGGGATAACTGAGAAGGCTATGAAAAGGACAACTTGTTATGCATCTAAATAAACCAGTTCTTTGAGAGACCAGATATCAGTTACAGTAGATAATCAAGATGTGAAGAATAGCATTCAAGATAACCAAGTACAATGATGCAGGGTCATACAAGAAGGTAAAGAAAGATCTAATTCATATCCATGAGCTATATCAGAAGATAACAGATCTAAATAACTAAACTGAACAGAATTAAATACAGAGTAGTGAAATATATGAGCAAGACTGATATGTAGTAACCAAAGGAGACTATGATTATTATAAAAAAACAGAGTCAAAGTACATAGCCAAAGTGTATCCAGGATTGAACCTTGTGTCTATCTTAAGTCTGTAGCTTTATAGATTTACATCACAGTTCTCAGATCCTAAAACAATGGATCTGATATTCTAAAAATGGAAAGTAAACTATATTTACAAAAAACTAGGAAGATATCCTCAAGATGAGGTCAATCCATATCTAAGAGTAGTAGATTGTTGATGAAGTGCAGTTTTAGCCTCCCAAGGCTATTTGATTTGGTCCTCCAAAGATAAAATTCGAATTTGGTCAAGTGTGCAAAAGCCTTGATATTCTGCCTTTGAAAAAGATGCCAAATGTAGTTGAAAAAACTCTTTTTGACCTTATCCCTCAAAACTAACCTTGAATTAGACTTGATAATTCAACACTTGTCCATTTGAAGTGGTTTCAAACCATTCAAACTCAAAAAATCATGATCTGGGAAAAAATTCAGTTATTCTAGCCGTGATAGGCTTTCACCGACTAATTTACCCTAAAATCCGCTCCTTAGCTGGTGAAAGGCGGAGCTTTCACCAACTAACTAGTAAAATTCAAGACAGGTTAGCTGGTGAAAGCACAGATTGTTTAAAATCAAATTTCTTAGTCATGGAGAGTCCATTTTACATGCTTGAATAGTCGATCGACATCTAGAAATCCTAAGCTTTCCAATGGTGCTTTCAAATCTGTATTTGGAGCTTGAGAAGCTAGTCAAATTTTCCCTACAATATTAGGCATCATTCTTTAAAAAAAATGCTAGTGCATTTTTTTATCACTAACAGCTGCATCATGATGTTATTCATCAAGATGTTCCAAGTGAATGATATGTGCTTCCAAATCTATCATTTTAGGAAGAAGCTCAACATGGATCTTCAATGAAGGTATTTCACACTAATTCATTATGTTATAAAAATAGGACCGCGGAGCAATAAAATAAAACAAATGCAGAAAACAAAACACAGAAGATACACAATACAAGAGAGACACAGATTTACGTGGTTCACCCAGTGCGGGCTATGTCCACCAGAGAAATTGTCAAGTCCTTC
>ML803071.1:54395-107350 GCA_009831015.1 Picea engelmannii
ATACCCAAGTAGAACCAATGACTGTCTTCAACATGGATGAATACTTCATGGCACATGAGTTGACCACCGTGCTGAATAGGCGATCAACACATGGAAATGCCTCAAGGAGGATGTGATTAAGCATTTCAAAGAGTGCACCACATGCGAAGAAAACAAGGATGAGCACATGCACCCTGCAGGACTGTCGCAACCCCTACCCATTCCAGAACACAAGTGGGAAAGTATATCCATGGATTTCATCACTAGTTTGCCCCGAGCACAGGGGAAGGATTGCATTTTCATGGTGGTATACAGGTTGACGAAGTTTGCACACTTATTTTCCATAGCCATAGACTTCATCACATTACAGGTGGCCGAATTATTTTTCAGAGAGGTGTTCAGACTACACGGCCTACCCAAGACCATTATCAGTGACAGGGACAACAGATTCATGAGTACGTTTTGGCAAGAGTTGTTCAGATTAGTAGGTACAACATTGACTCCTAATACTATCTATCATCCTCAAACAGACAGTCAAACTGAAATAGTAAACAAATGGGTGGAAGGCTACCTTAGAAATTACGTAGCAGGATAACAAAAAGCATGGGTCATATGGTTGCACTTAGTAGAATATTGCTACAACACCACCCATCATGTATCCATAGGCATGACACCCTTCAGGAACTTATATAGCTATGATCCCTTTTCCTTTGTGGAGATTTCCTTTGGGGACAGCAGGGCACTCATGGTGCAGGATTGGGTACAACAGAGCCAAGACATTCTCAGGGAATTGAAGGATCATCTACAGAGAGCACAAAACCAGTAGAAGGTCCAAGCAGACAAGCATAAAGTTGACTGGACTTTTGAGGTTGGTGATTTAGTCTACTTGAGGCTACAACCATACAGGCATGCTTCCATTAAAAGAAGCGGAGCGGAGAAACTGCAGCCATGTTTCTTTGGACCCTACAAAGTCAGCAGGAAGATAAGGGTCGTAGCTTACGAGCTGGAGCTTCCACAGGGTAGCATAATTCAAAACATTTTTCATGTCTCGTGCTTTAAGAAATCCCTCGTTCAACACATCAGGCCTATTGAGGTATTACCCCCCATGGATGAGGAGGGACAACTAGTTTTGATTCTGGAGGAGGTACTAGAAGTCTGAGAGAAGAGGCTCAGAAACTGAAGCATCAAGGAGTACCTGATCAGGTGGAAGGATTTACCCATTGAGGATGTCACTTGGGAGAAGGAACATGTGGTAAGAGAAGCAGGTTTGGAATTGCTTGAGGACAAGCAATTTCAAGTAGGGGAGACTGTAATGTCCCCCACCTCTTAGAGAGGTGATGTGGAGACTCAGTGTCCTAGGCACCCCCACTAGGTCATAGTCTTACATTGAAGGGGGAAGTCAAGGAGGCTAAAGTTATATTTTTAAGTTGACTTAAGAAAGGAAAAGGGATTAAGGGTAAAAGATAACTCAACAGAAGAATAGAAGATTAACCCTGGGAGTTAACCTAACTCAACAAAGAATTAGAAGGAAAAAGTATAAGTAAGAGGCTAGGGTGCACCTATTAGGCATTCTAGTTTTGGATTAGCATTTGTTATTGCTCTTGAGCATTCAGTTTGGGGGTTTTGTTGTACAAACCCTTGTGATCAACTCAATGGTGAAATATCCACTCACCTTGTTCTTCATCTTGGTCTCGAGGATGAAAGACTCCTCCACACCATTCTAGTCTCAGACCATCTCCATCTAGCACTTTAGAAGGTAGCAGGCCATATTGTTCTTGTGTTTCCAGCAAGGGCACACCATCATCTAGAGGGAGGTTCGATCCAGCTTATCCTGAGGGCCTGGGGCCATTCCAACAGTTGGGTTTTGTTTACAGGGGTAGGACCATCAGTTTGAGGGATTTTCTAGAGGGTTATCATCATTCTACATTTGTCTACAAATTGGGACGTCTTGGAGCCATAGGGGACGTCCTGTGATTCAGTAAAACTCAGATCTAGGGAGATTTGCTTGAGATCTGAGTCCAAAACTTCTCCCATGAGATTCTCATAGCCCGATCTATATTCTTGGAGAGTTTCAGATCATTTGGAGGCCTCCTTCATCAGGGCCGAACCAGCTAGGGTTTCAGTCATCTAGTGGGGCACACCATTTAGTGGAGGAATTCAGATCTACAGGATTTGAGAGTGGATTTGGGAATTTGGGCATCTGGGTTGTCCTTACAGTTTCCCGATCTATGATTTGGCATATTCCTCGGGATGATTGGACACTTTTGGTAGCAGGGCCAAATTATTGAGGGTTTCAGCATTATAGCAGGATGTGGCACTTTCCAGCTTGGAGGTTGAGCATTAGTATGGCTCATATATACTTGATTCAATCTTCATTGTATATCCAGCCTTTGGAGGCTTATTTTGTATTGTCGGGAAAATTTTGTAGCAGCTCATATCTATTGCTTGTACAGCCATCTGAGGTTTATGCCAGATTGGCCATCTATTGTATTGATCTTACATTGCTCATAATAAAAAGGTCAGATCTTTGCTTGTGCTTCTACATCTTGAATATATTGTGATCTTCATTTGTTGATGAATCTTGTATGCACTTAATAACTCAATAAATACCTGCACATCAATAGATCAGTAGTAGTTAGTGATTCCAAGAAAGAATTTGGCTTGGGATCATTACAGTAACACATCACCTGTTACATTTGCTTTATGATTTCTCTCCTACTGTCCATCTCTTTGTTTCTTTGGAGCTCTGTAGTCTTTCTTCAGATGTCCTTTCTTCCCACAATTCCAGCACTCTATCTTTCCAAGTCTGGATTTGGATCTGCCCTTCCTAGAATTTCCACGATTCCCTGAGCCCTTTCCTCTATCCTTTTGTCTACCCCTGTTCTCCATGTTCAACGCATTACCTGATGTCTCACCTGTGCTTTTCCATCACATTTCCTCACTAAGGATAACACCAACAACATCATCAAACTCTAAAGTATTTGAACCAAAGACAGAGTTACTTACAACCATGACCAAGCTGTTCCATCTTTCTGGCAATAAGCACAAGATTAGAAGATCCCTGACCTCATCATCAAAGTCCACTTTTATAGAACTTAGTTTATTAGTAACCATATTAAATTCATTTAAATGATCTACAATAGACCCACCTTCCGACATATTCATATTAAATAATATCTTCATTAGAAATACCTTATTGGACGCCGAGGGTTTTTCATATAATTTGTCCAATGCATCCATCAAGCCCTTCATTGTCTTTTCTTTGGAAATATTGAAATCCACCGACACTGCCAGGCTCAGTTGTATCGTTCCTAGAGCCTTTCTGTCAAGAATCTCCCATTCTTCATCCTTCATGGCCGTCAGCTTCTTTACTACTCCACCCAATGGTAGGAATAGATCTTTCTGATATAAATAATCTTCCATCTGCATCTTTCATAACTAGTAGTTTTGTCCATTAAATTTCTCGACCCTAAACTTTCCATCTTCTGACATTGCTCCCACTCGAACCAGGAACCCTCTTTTCCTGTGAGTTACCTTTCACTCTGATACCAGTTGTTAGAAAAACAGGACCGCGGAGCAATAAAATAAAACAAATATGGAAAACAAAACACAAAATATACACAATACAAGAGAGACATAGATTTATATTGTTCACCTAGTGTGGGCTATGTCCACCAGAGAAATTGCCAGGTCCTTCCTTTATTATTATCCAGCAAATGAAGGGATACAACCTATAGCAAAAGTTGTTGTAGCTTCCTCTTCTTTCTCTCATAGTATCCTCTCTCAGAATACAATATTCACCATTGACCATAGCCACAATACATTTCCCTCATAAAAGAGGGTTGCCTTCTAGGGAAAAAAACCCTAACATAATATCTATTGTTAGATTTGCAACCTTATAATGAATGATCCATATTTACAATGAAATTACAATATATATTTACAAGGCAATTTTTCTTTCGGGGGCCCGCTTGCCCCCAGACCCCCCAGCCGGGGGGATAGCCCCCCCTGAACCCCACAAAGGGGGTACCCCCCCTCTGCACTCCCCTATGTGGAAGAGTGTACATACTTCTAGGGTGTAAATACTTCATGGGGTATAAACACAGCTAAAAGCAAGGACCTCTGAATTAGGAAGATAATCAGGCTCCACAACCAACACAATAGCACTTCCTCCACCCCTTACATGAGCTGGAAAGGTGAGAATCTCGTAGTAGTCTTTACTGAAGTCTGGTACACCTATAATGTCAGATAAAGAATCAGATGCCAATTTTTATTTAATTGCATTGATAGTCCATTGAAGGATGTTGTTAAGAGACTCGTTGACAACCTCTACTTGACCATTTTCTTGAGGATAATAAGGAGATGAATACTCATGCTTGAAACCTATCTTTGATTTTAATTATGTCATCATTTGGTTCTAGAAGTGACCGCCATAGTCAGTGATAATCTCTTTCAGAACTCCAAACCTATAAATGATTTGATTGAGTATGAATAGCGTTGCAGTCTCACCGTCATTTGAAAATGTAGTCATGGCCTCCACCCACTTCGTAAAGTAGTTGACAGCCACGATAATATAATGATTCCCCCTACTCGAAGGCGGGTAGCATGTCATGAAATATATCCCCCTCTTGGTGAAGGGACTGTTGGTGATAAAATGAAACAAAGGAGCAAGATGCGTCTGCATCTTTCTATAAAATATTTGACAAGGGTGACATTTTTTCTACCTCAAACAATCTTTGAATATTATCGGCCAAAATTACTCGGCACACATGTTCTTTTGGGTTGTTTCCAACCCAGAAATATGACCATCACATGATCCACTATGGAAATCATTAAAACAATATATGATTCCTTGTGATTTAAACAATGACAGAGGATTGAATCAAATCCCCAATGATACAGAGTGTCACTGATAATGAGGTAATTCTTCACATGGTGGCAAATATGATATCGTTCATCTCGCGAATAATGCAAAGAAAACTTCAAATTATGAAGATATACGAGGATACCTCGATACCAAGGATCGTTGGAAGAGATAAGGAAGATATTCTCATCTAGAAATGAGTCTGTAATAACAATGTCCTCACCCTCCCTAGGAAACTCTGATATGAGCTCAACAAAGACTAATGATTTCTTGTACTTGGAAGATACAAAGGCCAAATCAAACTCCTACAATATGACAATCCATTTATTGTAATCTACCTTAATTATACGTCGTGTGAGGACATATTGGAATGGATTAACATCAATGATTATATAAGTCTTATGCAATAAAATATAATGTGAAAGCCTCTGGAAAACATGCACAACTACCAAAGCCAAATTATTGACACACGATTAATTAAGTTTAGGACCAATCACAATGAAACTCAGATAGTAAATGATGTTCTCCTGGAGTGAATCATCTTCCTGAACTAGAACCATGCCAATAGTGGATTCAACTACTACAATATACAACAAGAAATCTCTACATAACATTTGGGGGACTAAGCAAGGGAGGAAAAACAAGATCTTTCTTGAATGCATTGAAATACCATAGTGCAAACTTGTCCCAAATGAAAGGGACCCCCTTTCTCAACAAGCGCATGAAGCCCTTTGTGATGTTAGCATAATTAACAATAAATCTATGAATGAAATTGACTTTTCCTTGCAAAATTTGAAGTTGATGAATATTTTGCAGGGGAGGCAACTGAATTATTTCCTCAACCTTCAATGGACCAATCATGATCCCTCTATTGGAAAAAATAAATCCCAACAAATTCCTCAACATGACATAGAATATGCACTTATTTAGATTTAATCAAATACGATAGTACCAACATCTTTCAAAGATTACTTGAAGATGATCTATATGATCTGCTCTCTTGTGAGAGAGAGAACGAAGATCATCAAGATAATCCTAGACAATATGTTTGAGATCATGAAAAGTGAAAGATGTAGCCCACTAGAATGTAGCCCCTACATTTTTAATGATGAAAAGCATATTATTATACATGAATGTACCCCAAGGACATATAAATGTCATTTTATGTTGATCCTTAGGCGAGATCTAGATTTGATTATAGCCTGAAAATTCATCCATGAAAGAGAAGATTTCACTTCCCACACACTCGTTGATAATCTGATCGATAAATGGTGTGGGGAAGTTGTCTTTGGGACACACTTTATTTAGATATCAAAATTCCATACAATCGTGAATGGTTCCTTTCTTTTTATACATTGGAACGAGATTTGAAACCCATTCAATAAACAGAACTAGATAGAAGAAACCATCCTTGAGAATTTTTTCTACCTTCTCCTTAATCATTGCCTCCTTTCTCAAGTTAATTGGTCGTAACTTTTGTCGAAAAGGCTTCACATTTTAAAATGTATTTATCTAATGTTAAACAATGTGGGGGTCTATACCTGACATTTCCTCATATGACCAAGCAAAAACATCACAGAATTCCTTGAACAGGGTGATATATGTGTAGATCTCTTCCAGGGAATAGCGCACTAATAAACATGTTCTCCATGGCATCGGGGGTTTTAGAGATGTGGATTGGAATGGTCTCTGATATATTTTCCATGTTACCCTCAACATACACACCATTCTTAGCTAAGGGGCTCATGGGGCGATCAACACCTCCACTCAAAGTCGATCAATATTCTCCTTTCTCCACTCGACTAAGTTTTGAGAGGAAATAGGAAATTTTATCATTGAGAGTCACCCTCAGAATGCTAGATAATAAGCCTAGTACCCATCAAATAGGTTTTTAATGGTAAACTTATGATAAAGTATCAAATGGATAAAACTCAGCATAGCAATGCTCAAACACAGAAATTTCTAGGCAAGAATGCATAAGAAAGTGAGGTATTGGCTAACTTCAGTCAGTGATTTAAAGATAAGTGTGGGTAGATGGAATAATTTAATGATAAGGATGAATTAGTATACTATTATAATCAGGCCTTACTAGCAGACAAATGAATCATTGTAACAATTACAATGATTACAACAACATTACAATCAAGCATACATTGTAACACAACTATAATATCTCAATTGAATCATTCAATGATGAGAAAATTAGAGTAACAAAGAAGCAAGATGATGGAAAAGAAAGATGACTTCCATTAGGAAAAATTTCTCAAATCTCATACATAAAAACCAGAGTCTAGCTCTGTAACATCAAAACATTACATAAGGGAGTCTATGCTCAAGCATTGGACCCCAAAAATGTTCTTCTAGTGTTACATTTATATCCTAAACAAAGAATGACATCATAAAATTTGAGCTTGATCCTCTAACAAAGGATTCTCCCACCTAAAACTGAAAATCTTACACATGTTCAAGTGGAAACAACAAAGTGTTATAAACAGGGGAAATGTTGGTAACCATCCTAACACCATAATCTTTGCATAGTGAAATGTCCCTTGAGTGCATCTCCTTCATTTCCATGTGTCCACCATCTCCCACTGACCTCCAAGCATCTGTACTAAGCTCCACTAGCCACCTGGTGACCGTTGATTCTCTCAAAACCCATCAAAACATGAATTGGCAGTGAATCCTAAAGTGTTGATTGTATCAGCTAGTTCGTAGTGGATTTCACAGTGAATTCCGTAGAAAATTCTATAGTGCCTGCCTATGTAGACCATTTTGCAGTAGATTTCGTAGTGAAGTTTCACTTTCTATTTGTCTAGATCATTTCACAGCGACTTCGTAGCTTCTATATGTGTATATCATTTCGCAACTTCAGGCACTACGAAATGTCTTGTACCTGTATGTGTTGTCAAGTTTGAGCCAAAAATACTCAAAAACCTTAGACAAAGGTATATATCAATGTGTTTAATAGCAATATGTTTAATGTGTTTAATAGCAACCTATCTATGACTTCAATGTGTTTTTTAGCAATCTCAATTCTACCCTTATCCTTTCTCTTGACAGGAGATTCAGTTATGGTTTATATTTCATAATTTTCATTCATGTATAATGACCTTGTGAAGGGCCTCCTAGCTCTAGTCTCAACTGCAACAATTCATGAGGGGAAGAGTAACTTTCTCCCTTTTCTGCCTGTGGCTTTAGTTGAGGGAATTTCTTCTAATTCAGGGGCTGGTTGAAGTGAAAATTCCCTTTGTGGAGAGTGGTGAGCTCCCCTTTATTCTTCTTCTTGTTCATTAGGAGCCTCATCTATTGAACATATCACCCACACTAAGAGGGAGGGGGGGGGTGTGAATTAGTGTGTGGAATTTTATAACTTTTCTTCTTGTAAGTTAGCAGTCAAAACACAACTATACAGATTAAGAACAATCAAGTCATAATCATAACGGACACAAGAGATACCAAATGTTTGTGTAAGATTTTATATAACTTATATGTATATATGTGAACATAGTAATATGAATTTTCCCAACACCAACTATTTTGTTTCAGCACCAATTGAAGTAGAAGCACCAACTCCTAGGAGAGCACCAACTCTCAAGAGAGTACCAACTCTCAAGCAAGACCCAGCTTGCCACAAGACCCATCTTGTTGATAGATTGCAGTCCATCCAACTAGAGTTCATATAGTAGTTCAGTCAACTCTAGTAGCAATGATCCATTATAGAATAAACTCTATCTCATGATCAGAGGTATACCATAAACGCTCATCACCACACTTAGTCTTCTCTCTGAAATCTTGCCTTCTTCACTTTATCTTCCCTCTGATATCTGCACCTTCTTCACTTCTTCTTCTCTCTGATATTCTCATGGACCTCAAGTCCGCATCCCCTTCATTTTCTCCATAGGATGCTCTTTCTTGGCAAGCCTATATTTTCCACAAACCCATATTCTTCCACAAGCACACAATCAAGTGAACCAATCATGGTTGTATTTATAGTTTCCTATGCTCAAAACTTGTTTAAGTTATTGGGCTAACTTGTGCAACAAGTTATAACTAACTTGTTCATTTACAACAACTTTTGGGACCACCAGAGATCATCATTTTGGGTCATTAACTTTACACTTGGCATCCCCTTTACTTTTATAAATCGATCATAGGTGTGGATCGATTTTACATAAATCGACGCTTCCTTCAAACCATGTTCATACGATCATTGGTGTAGAACCACATGCTTATCAATTTAAGTGACGCATTACATTCTTCCTTTTAAATCTCTTTACCATATGACCAATGGCGCTATTCAGACATTAGGCAAGATGAGCACTTGAGTTCTTATCAATTCAATGGTCACGATTCAATCTCTCGATGAGATAGACGACTGTTGGAACTTCGAGACTTTTCCCTTTGGGTGTTTGGGACTTCTCAACCTTTCAAATCCCCTGAAGCAGATTTTGTTGAACAGATCGGATGGTTATTATTTATCACGGAATGAGATCAATGGTCATATTTGATCCTTACATTTCTATATGATCAATGGTTTGAGTGTACACCCAAAGTTTTCTTCAGATCAAACGACCCATGTCCACTTCAGGACTTCGACATTCAGGACTTCGGAGGTTTCGAATAAACGTTGATCCATTTTCCTCTGGAGTAATCACCTGTTGAGGAAGACATAAGTGGTGGAGACCACTTACTGTCGATTAATACTTCCACTTACACTATCCTTCCATTGTAGTAGATCGATGGTTGAGAATGCTCCCGAAGTGATCTTCATATCGGACATCTCGTGTCCACTTTGGGACTTCAGCATTTGGGACTTCGAGACTTTGGGAAAGTGATGGTGTTAAAACTCCCAAAGTAAAACTCCCAGAGTGATGTAACTTACTTACGTCACTTGATGACATAGCACAAGTCGAGTAGCTGCCATGTGTCACTCAGATTCATGATTTTCATGTACCTAAAATGTTGATTCAACTTGACACTTGCCATTATCTAATTGTGCCATGTGTCCTTGCTAACGTAGTCTTGTTGATGTAGATCTCTTCATGTGGCACATGTTCTTCTGCTGGATCTAACGGTTGTCCTAAATCTTGAAATGTATCTTAGATCGATGGCTGAGAGTGACTTTGGAACTTCGTCCTTCAGGAATTTTGACATTTTTTGGTGGTGAAACTCTCGAAGTAAATCTCTCGTAGTGATGTAACTTACTGATGTCACGTGTTGCCATGGCACGACCCGATTTCCTCTTGACACTTGTCATCATATGATTATGCCATGTGTATTTGCTGACGTAGTCTGTTGACATGATCTGCCACATGTTCTTACTGACATGATCTGCTGAATTGGATCTCCTACACATCATTGTCAGCATGGTCTACCACATGTCCTTTTGAATCAGACGGTTGAGGCTTACTTCAGATGATCCAACAGTCGAGATTTTATTTCGGCTCTCCGTATCTCTAGGCTTCGACGATTTCAAATATCAAACTGACACACTGGATCAGATGGCCCAAATTCACTTTGGATGATCTGATGCTTGAGATCTACTTCGGATGATTCGATAGTCAAGAATTTATTTCAGCTCTGCAAATCTTCGGGCTTCAAGAATCTCAAATCTCAAACTGAATTCTTGAAGTGAGATTTTTCCAGAGTGTAACCTCCTCGCATATTTAGATCTAAAGTGAATGATGTGTGTTTTATCAGGATCTTAGATCAACGGCTTGATCTCTCTACCATGCAGCTTTTCCTTGGATTAAATCCAATGGATCTACGTCTTTGCTGATCCTATCCTTCCTTTTAATTTGATCCGACGACTAACAGATATTCGGGTGATCGAGATCTCAGATCTCATCCCTTGTTTATCTTTTCCTTCCACTTAAGGTGATCTGATGGCTGAAGGATATTCAGGTGATAGAGATCTCAGATATTATCCCTTGTTTATCTTGTCCTTCCACTTAAGGTGATCCGACGGCTGACGGATATTCGAGTGATCAAGTTCTCAGCGATTCAACGACTGAGGGGTATTTGGATAATCAAATTCTCAACTATTTTTCCCCACTTATCTTATCCTTCCACTAATTCAATCTGACGGTTGACAGGTATTCAGATAATCGAATTCTCAGTGATCCAACGACTGATGGGTATTCGGATAATCGAATTCTCAACTGTTTTTCCCCTCTTATCCTATCCTTCCACTTAAAGTGATCCAACGGTCGTGAGGACACTCGAAGCAGATCAACGATCAAGGATGGTTGTAGAACCACAACTTGCAAGTGATTTAAATCGTCACCAAAACTCCACAATTTGAAGTTGTGCATTGTTGTTGAGTCAACCACAATCATCGATATTCGAAGCTATAAGATCAAACAGTCCTAACTAATTGTGGGATTGGAACTAGCGTGATATTTAATTCTCCTTTCAATCTCCGCAATATATCCCTGTCGTTGATCTGGCAATTTCACATCCGATGGTCACAACTCAATTTGACTTAATCTGATCATTTTTTGGGTCAACCACAGTCATCGATATTTGAGTCTATGAGATCTGATGATCTAGACCAATTACAAGATTGGAACTAGTGAGTCATTAATTCTCCTTCCGATCTCCGCAATTGATCACTGTTATTGATCTAGCTTGTAGATCTGATGGTCACAATTCTCTGACGATACTCAAGCCCACAGTCACTCATATGACCAATGTTCGTTATATGAGATGATCAACACCATCAATTTCTTGATTGGATGGTTGTTGAGTCTTCTCACCTTTCTTGTGCATTGGTCGACTTCTCAATATTTCCATCGATCCCGAAGACACTTCAACAATGCATTCTTCCTTATTATCTTTGGTCTTCATTCGCTTATGTACTATGTTTTTCCTTTTGAGCTTTGATCTTCATTTGCTTCTGTACTACATTTTCCCTTCTGAGCTTTGATCTCTACATACTGTTCAAAATTTGCTAATAACTAATATACTGTTGACATCAATGAAAATCTCATCTATGGTAAATCACAATGATAATTCATCATAACAACAAATCATCACATCGACTATTGACATCAATGAAAATATGTCCAACAATATCCCCCTTTGTCATTGAGGGAAACCCACTAGCTTCATATACAAAACTCCCCCTGTGATGATGTTTTCCTATTATGAAGTTTCTCTCCCCCTTTGAAATCAATGGCAAAGAGTTTTTCCTCCTATGGTAAATATTTTTATGTCACTGACCAAAATCTGAACTTGGCTAACTCTTCCTACAATCATCCTTTTCTTGTCATAACTAAATGACTCCCCATGTCACTCTTCTATTCTTCTGACTGTTCTCCCCCTTTGTTTCTAAAAGGGTAGCTCTTTCTTACAAGGCCTCTCTTCTTGTTATCTCTACGGGATGTCATGTACATCATTTTGTACATCAGAATGCTACTTCTGCAGATTTCACTGTCCTACTGGAACACTATGCAATTGTAGCTCATATTATTCAAACAACCCTTGGATCTACATATTGATTCTCATCGATCTCCAACCAGATGTATCCATCTTTATCCAAGATGCTTATTTAATTTACATTACTCTAAAGTTGTCTGAGAAAGTTTATATTATGCTTGTCATATGACTACAATTATTTTTGCAACAATTAACTTCACTCTTGTTCACTTGTTCAATATTTGTTAGCCACATCTATGAGTGTCCATATTTCTTGAATTTCGTTCTATGATATTCTATTACTGCAACTTCATTTTTCTTCCATGTTTCATTTACTCTTTTTTGCGTATTGTATGAAGCATTTCTCATTGAATATTTTCTTGAGTTCCAACAGTTATGGGCTTTGTGGCCATATCCACCACAACTGTAGCATCTCATAGTGTAACAATGTGCAGCAATATGTCCAACATGATTGTAGTTCCAACATCTTATACTATTGTTGAACCTACCAATTTTTTTTCTTCCATGATGCCTACAATCTAAGGCTTTATGACCATATTCATTACAAGAAAAATAATAACCGTTAAAAAAACTCTCATACCTTCTTTTATTCATCCATGAAGGTGTCTCTGTTCTAAACTTTCTTTGAGGTGTATGAGTAGCATCTGTATGTCTTCCTTGATCTGATCTTCTAAATTTTATAATGTTGCTTTTATTTCTTGAACGTGAAGAACCTGAGTCATACCTGCTTTCACTTTTTATAAATGAAGGAGATGTGTCAGACATGTCTTCATCCTTTACAAATGAAGGAGTTGTGTCAAACCTGTCTTCATACTTTACAAATGAAGGACCTGTGTTAGACCTATCTTCATCCTTTACAAATGAAGGACCTGTGTCAGACCTATTTTCACCTTTTACAAATGAAGGACCTGCATCAGGTTTCTTAGGAGTACTGATTTATTCCTTTTTGTATCCAAGACTAGATTTGTCATTTTGTGATCTCTGACTATCTAAGATCTCATCCAAGGTCATGGAGATGCTCAAGAACTTGATTTGGATGTTTGACTTCTCAACTTTCTTTCTAAGATTCACAACTTTTGTTTCCAGCTTATGACATGATTCTTCCTTTTTGTTTAACTGGTTCCCCACTACCTCCTCCCTTCTTTTGGCTTGTTCAAGTTGGATTTTAAGATTGACATAGCTTTCCCTTAGTTCTTTTAGTTCTGTAAGGTTTTTTCTTGGTTCTTCATATTCCTTATTTTCTTCTTTTGCTTGACTAATTTCATTTTTCAATCTCTCGATATCCTCTTCCTTTTCTTTTGTTAGATTAGTAAATTTTGTTTTCAATCTTTTGATCTCTTCTTATTTGTTTTCTAACTGAATCTTTTGCTCAGATATGATTTCTCCATTGTCTTTGAGATTTTCTTTTATTTCCAAGATATGCATTTGATTGCTAAGCTCATCATCTTCCTTCTTCTTTTATTTTACTTGACTAATTTATTTATTCATCTTCTCGATCTCCTCTTCTTTTTATTCTAACTGATTATCCTGGTCATATATTATCTTTTCATTGTCCTTGAACATTTCCTTTATTTCCAAGATATGCTTTTGACTCTTTTCAAGAAATTCTTTAGTGTAGTCATGAAGATAGCTATAGTCTGAATCATTATGGTCGTAGCGGTATTCATGGAGACTCCAATCAACCTTTTGTTTGGCCTTTGATAATTCTTCTTCTACTTCTTCCATGGGATAAATGCTAACAGAACATTCTTTTATTGTATCTGAGTCTTTTTCTTTAATTGCAGGGGAGGATTCAATATCAACATTATTGCAATCGAACTATTGTGGAGAGTCTTTACCTTTATTGATGGCTAAATCTTCCTCTTCATCCTTGATAGGAATGTCTTATGTGTCTTCTCTTTTGATTTGATACATCTCTTCTAACTTCATCCATAAGTCCTTGGCAGATGTGCATAGTCCTATGCTTTCCTTGATGATATCTAATAACCCATTGAGAAGAATCTTCAATGCCACTTCATTGTTCTTCCTTGCTCTTCTTTGGACTGTAATCTTGGATAGATAATTTGAGGTAGTTAAGTCCCAAGGATTGCTTACTGCTGAATTCCAAACTTTAGATCCTCTTGAATTCAAATACTATTTCATATTTTCTCTCCATGAGGAATAATATGTTCCATCAAATAAGGGAGCTTCAATTGCGGAGAGAGCCATCTGTCCACCCATTTCTTCAGAATCTACCTTCCAGTGTTTAAATTGTGCTGAAGGAACCCACTCTGATACTAATTGTTGAACACATCACCCACACTAAGAGGGGGGGGTGAATTAGTGTGTGGACTTTTATATCTTTTCTTCTTGTAAGTTAGCAGTTAAAACATAACTATACAGATTAAGAACAATCAATTCATAATCATAATGGACACAAGAGATACTAGATGTTTGTGTAAGATTTTATATAACTTATATGTATATATGTGAACATAGTAATATGAATTTTCCCAGCACCAACTATTTTGTTTCAACACCAACTAAAGTAGGAGCACCAAATCTCAAGCAAGACCCATCTTTCCACAAGACCCATATTGTTGATAGATCTTAGTCTGTCCAACTAGAGTTCATATAGTAGTTCAACTGACTCTAGTAGCAGTGATCCATTATAGAATCAAATCTATCTCATGATTAGAGGTATACCATAAATGCTCATCACCGCACTTAGTCTTCTCTCTGAAATTCATGCCTTCTTCACTTTATCTTCCCTCTGATATCCATGCCTTCTTCACTTCTTCTTCTCTCTGATATTCGCACGGACCTCGGGTCTGCATCCCCTTCATTTTCTCCACTAGCCGCTCTTTCTCAACGAGCCTATATTTTCCACAAGCCCGTCTTCTTCCACAAGAACACAATCCAGTGAACCAATCATGGTTGTATTTATAGTTTCTTATGCTCAAAACTTGTTTAAGTTATTGGGTCGACTTGTGCAATAAGTTATAACTAACTTGTTCATTTACAACAATTTTTGGGACCACCAAAGATCATCATTCCGGGTCTTTAACTTTACACCTTGAATCCCCTTTACTTTCATAAATTGATCACAGGTATGGATCGATTTCCTTCATCTCTGTGATTACAGAAATCGGTGTTTCCTTCAAACAATTTTCATATAATCATTGGCATAGAACCACAAGATTATCAATTTAAGCGACACATTACATTCTGCCTTTTAAATATTGTTACCATATGACCAATGGCATTCTTCAGACATTAGGCGAGACGAGTGCTTGATCACTTATCAATTCAACGGACACGATTCAATCTCCCGATGAGATGGACGATTGTTGGGACTTTAGGACTTCTCCCTTCGGGTCTTCGGGATTTTACAACCTTTCAAATATCCTGAAGCAGATTTTTCCGAACAGATCAGACGGTTCTTATTTATCACAAAAATAAATCAATGGTCATATTTGATCCTTACATTGCTATATGATCAACATTTTGAGTGTACACCCGAAGTGTTCTTCAGATTGGACGACCCATGTCCACTTCGGGACTTCAGCATTCCGGACTTCGAAGGTTTCGAATAAACGCTGCTCCATTTTCCTTTGGAGTAATCACCTGCTGAGTAAGTCATAAGTGGTGGAGACCGCTTGTTGTTAGTTAATACTTCCACTTACACTATCCTTCCACTATAGTAGATTGACGGTCAAGAATGCTCCCAAAGTGATCTTTAGATCGGACGTCTCGTGTCCACTTCGGGACTTTAGCATTCGGGACTTCAGGACTTTGGGAAAGTGTTGGTGGTAAAACTCCCAAAGTAAAACTCCTGGACTGACGTAACTTAAGTGGTGATCGAGATATCAGATCTCATCCCTTGCTTATCTTTTCCTTCCACTTAAGTTGATCCGACAGCTGACGGATATTCGAGTGATTGAGATCTCAGATCTCAGCCCTTGCTTATCCTATCCTTCCACTTAAGGTGATTTGATGGCTGACAGATATTTGGGTGATCGAGTTCTCAACGATCCAATGACTGACGGGTATTCAGATAATAGAATTCTCAACTGATTTTCCCTACTTATCCTATCCTTCCACTAATTCAATCTAGCAGCTGAAGTGTATTTGGATAATTGAATTCTCAGTGATCCAACAGCTGACGGGTATTCAGATAATCGAATTCTCAACGTTTTTACCCCGCTTATCCTATCCTTCCACAAAGTGATCCAACGGTCATCAGGACACTCGACGAAGATCAATGATCAAGGATGGTTGTGAAACCACAGCTTGTGAGTGATTTAACTCATCACCAAAACTCTGCAATTTGAAGTTGTGCGTTGTTTTTGAGTCAACCACAATTGTCGATATTCAAAGCTGTAAGATCAAACGGTCCTGACTAATTGCGGTATTGGAACTAGTGTGATATTTAATTCTCCTTTCAATCTCTGCAATCTATCCATGTCATTGATCTGGTGATTGCACATCTGACGGTCATAAATCAATCCGACTTAATCTAATCATTTGTTGGGTCAACCACAATCATCGATATTCGATTCTATGAGATCTGACCATCTAGACCAATTGTGGGATTGGAACTAGAGAGTCATTAATTCTCCTTCCGATCTCTACAATCTATCCCTACCATTGATCTGGCTTGTAGATCCGATGGTCACAATCCTCCGACGATCCTCAAGCCCACGGTCACTCATATGACTGATGTCCATTATATGAGACGATCAACACCGTCAATTTCTTGATCGAACGGTTTTTGAGGCTTCTCAACTTTCCTATACATTGGTTAGCTTCTCAATGTTTATATCGATCCCGATGACACTTCAACAATGCGCTCTTCCTTCTGAGCTTTGGTATTCATTCTCTTATGTACTACATTTTCCCTTCTAATATTTGATCTTCATTCGCTTTTGTACTGCATTTTCCCTTCTGAGATTTGATCTCTGCATATTGTTCGACATTTTCTGCTAATTGATATACTATTGACATCAATGACAATCTCATCTATGGTAAATCACAATGATAATTCCTCATAACAACAAATCATCACATCAACTGTTGACATCAATGACAATATGTCCAACATCATCATCTTTAGCAATGTGTTTTCCCTTCCTCTTTTTACTCGTTTCTGTGTGAATATCATTGTCATCTTGAAGAGGGCTTTTCACCTTAGATTCAGGAGTATGAGCTACATTTAACTGCAGATGTGTAGAGGAAATAAACTACTCCCAAGATATGTTTCTCTTCTATAAATCCTCCATCACAAGCATCTTAATCATCCTTGAGTGAAAAACACTGGTCTCCACAGCCTCTAACTTGGCTTGGACCCTATCAGCCATTTTACCCATACTCCTAAACAAATAGAAAGGGATGTTCATTAGGTATTTTCCTGTGAAGTGCAGCAAAAGTCTAATGTGGTATTGGTAAATCATATTGAATCTTCCCTCACAGGTAAAATATCTCTGGATCACCCTCAAAATATTGTCAAATCCCTCAACTAAGTGGCTCCTAGGCACTCCCTTTGATAGGTTATCTCCCTGCCATTTTGGTTTGAGGAACTCTTTAGAGAAGGTTGCATTAAGAATCATGGATTTAAACCATCTTTCACCAGTGTTGGGTATATCAGTGGTTGTTGCAATGGTGGCTTCAGATACCTCCAATTCAAGGGTTCCCACCTTAGTTTTAGTGCTATAAAAAATCCAGGAAAACTCTTTGGCTACCTCAGGGTGTCTCCTCTGCATATTTTGACAGAAATTTAAACATCCGACTTGCTGGAAGACCTCTCTGATCAAAGGTTCATCATCAAATAAATGCATATCACAAGGCTTGGTCCTAAATACACTCCCACCCTTGTGAGACTTCATTTGTTGTGGTGTATCCATTTGTTATTATAGGAGGAAAAACACTACAATAATATAAGAGATATGAGAGGCCAAACAAAGGACAGAGATCTTAGGGTTTGGAATGATGGTCTTTTCAAAGCTGGCTTCTTCTAAGGATTCAAAGTTTTCCTATTTGTTTGGTTGTTGAGCTTATGAAAGCGAAACTGATGGCCAGGAAGGAATAAAAATCTTTAGGAAAATGGATATGCAAGGAGGAAGCAGCTGCCAAAGTTTTAGGCTAACATTTCACCATCATAAGCAAGGTCATGACAACTTTGATCAGCAAGGCTCTATAAATTTCCAAAGAAGATAGACTTTAGATTTGAAATAACAATTGAAAATCTAAAGAAAATGAGTTGATGTAGGTTATGTGATCAGAGGATAAAAATGTTTTGTTTGATGCAAGGGCTCACAATGCTAGAACAAGGGACCCGTAGCATAATTCGTAGAGATTTCGCAGTACAATAGCAAGGGCCAAGAAAGAGATAGGAAAAATGGATCTGATAGCAAGATGGGATCAATTGTAGTAGAAGGGAATAAAATTATTGTAGCTAGATAATAATTAGTGATAGCAAAGGTAAAAGAGTAAGTTTGGTAGTATAGACCATCAATTCTCAGCACCCAGGAGGGGAAACACAAGCATAGCCTTAATCTGATCTTCAACAGAGCTTAAAAAGCTCAAGGAGTACTTGGACACCATGGCTTGATAGTAGATATGCTTCATATTGTATGAAACCGCTTGCAACAACTTTAACCTCCAATTCCCCTCTATCAGCCAGTATGTAGCATATTATGCAACACTTGTTTGAACTTAGGAGTTTATGCAGCGCCGAACTACGAGAAAATTTCAAATCTTTTAGAAAACAATTAGACAGCCTTAAATGACTAAATCTCAAATTATTTCCTTTAAATCATGGATGCTGAAAACAATGAGATTGGTTGACACAAGCCTCATCAGGGAAATAATGGTAATGAAGGCATATGTACTCGAGATGCACTACGAAATGTTGTGATGAGTTGGCAGCATACTGAAACGAATTTGATTTGACCATCTAACGGGTAGAGGGATAGAGTGGAGGGGTTTAAGCGCATAGTGGAAGTAGTGACATGTCAAGCTAGTGGTGGCATAAGGGTGATGGTGATGGATTTCTAATCTTGTGATGAGATGAAGGTATAAACCAAATGTATGGGCCAACATTCAACCTTAAATTTATTTTGTGCTAAAACCTAAGAAAACCATAAGGAGAAGATCAAAAGTGAAACTTAAACAAGACTAAGGATAGAAAATTAAAAATTTAAGGATGAATTGACCCACGACAACTTCATGAGACCCTTAACAACTTCATGTGATAATGGGACCAATGATGTAAGTCCTCAGAGGGTCATTCTAGCCCTATCATTGCCTCAAGAATGGCTTCATCAAAAGGGAAAATAGTATCAATACAATTGAGTGAGTTGGAAGAATTTAGGGCCCATATGGGCTTCGTAAGTTGATCCACTTCTTTTGTCCAATGAGTGGGATCAAAATCTGCAATAGCTTATTGGATTTCCCGATAAGCTATATCAGTTGTAGATAATGGCATGGCCATAATGACATGCATAAGACCTTCCACCAAATCACATGGAGAGGATAAAACCTAGGGATCCTCGAAATACATAGTTTCAAACGAACTCACTTAAGTCATGAGAATTGAAGATCTTGAATTTTGGTAGAAAAGTGGAACAACATTAATATATGAAATTGGTGCTAAGAATTTAAAAGTTCCCATGAATGAAGGATATATCCCAACACCATACTCTTAGTTTCTTTCTAAGATATTTTAATTAATGGGACTATGGATCTCGTAGCCTCCATAGAGTCATAGAGGATATTTTTGTTTGGTCATATACGGAGATGCCCGACCTCGATCCTTCAACATTCGAACATCACATCGACACATGGCTAGATGCTACCCCAGTTCATCAAAAGAAATGCCCCCTTCATCCATCCAAAGTTGCGGCTATCAAAGCCGAAATTGACAAGTTATGTTTTGTTGGTTTCATTTACCCCATTGTGTACACTTCATGGGTCTCCAACCCCGTCCTCATTAACAAAAAACAGGGAACCATTCGCGTTTGCACATAATTTCGCGATCTCAACCACACTTGTCCCAAAGACAACTTCCCAACCCCTTTCATCGACCAAATCATCGATGCTTGCGTTGGCCATGAGGTATTATCCTTTATGGATGGTTTCTATGGATACAACCAAATCCAAATCCATCTAGTAGATCAGTATAAAACTGCTTTTACTACCCTGTGGGGTACCTTTTCTTATCGTGTCATGCCTTTTGGACTCAAGAACGTCAGTGCTACATTTCAACAAACCATGACCTATGTTTTTCATGATCTTTCTCGCATCATCATTTCTTCTTTGGACGACCTCACGGATCATTCCAAAAAGTGAACTCAGCATTTAGACAACCTATGCATCATTTTCCAACGATGTTACCAGTACAATATCCGCTTGAACCCCTTCAAGTGTGTACTGTGTGTCACTGCCATGCGCCTACTAGGGTTCATTGTCTCCCAACATGGCATCATTACAGACCCCCTTAAGGTCCAAGCTATCACAAAAATTCCAACACCTATGAATTTATGCCAACTGCAGAGCCTACAAGGCAAATCCAACTTTTTACATCGCTTTGTCCTAGACTACGCCAATCGCGTGCATGGTTTCCTCCACCTACTGCTTCGTGATATCCCATTTTAATGGTATGAACATGATCAAACAATTTTTTATGATTTGAAATCTTCCCTATCCAATGCCCCTTTGATTAGTCCCCCAGACTATGATCGCGATTACATCCTCTACTTGTGCACCTCATCTGTTTCAGTAGCAGGAGTCCTCGTCCAATTAGGGGATGATGGGAGTGAGCATGTCATTTACTACATCAGTAAAAACCTTTTGGGGCCACCCTTGAAGTACAATCATGATGAGAAACTTGCCTTAGCAGTTGTCCTAACAATCCAAAAACTATGTCATGATATCCTACTTCGAACTACCAAGGTCGTAGCAGATTCTAACCCCATGCAGTACTTGCTTATTCGACGACAGACTAATGGAAAATTTTCCCGATGGATCGTTATCCTCCAGGAATATGATCTAGAGTTCTCTACTCCCAAAAAAAAGAAAGCGTTTTTCCTCGCTAAACTCATTACAACTTTTCCCTCAGATGCTACCGCATCCCCCATCAATACGGATTTCCCCGACGAACACCTCTTCTTCATCCCCTCTGATGAACCCTGGTATGGCGACCTCCTCGTCTATCTTTAAACAAAAAAATTTGGGTTTCATCTCTCTAGAGATGATCATCAAGGTGTTAGCCATCAGGCCCCTCGATACCTCCTCATTTTAAATGTGTTGAACCTACACAGAATAGATCTAGCTAAACAATGATACACACATTTGCAAACAAAATAGAAGAAAGAAGAAGGAGAGAAAGAATGAATGAATTCTCATTAATTGTATTCCACACTCAAAGAGTGAATAATTTACAATAGATATAGGATACATGAGTAACTAATGAGCCATAGTGGTGGTCTAGAGTGATCTAGACACACACCAGCAGTTACGCAAGTAAACTGCCACCTAGTCTAGTCTCTCGGGTAGTTACGAGAGTGAACTACCACCTAGTTGAGTTAATGAGTCAAATAGTCTTCAGTTAATTGACCRAACAAAGAGTAGTGAGTTGGTGATGATCCCAATGTTGCATGGTGACAAAACCAATGCAACATCTAAACTCAACACAACTAGTCAAACTGAAGTGTCAACTGAAAGAGAATATTCTCTAGGTGGAATATTCTCCCCTAAAATATAGGAGACTGGATAATGACTAATTATGAATAATAAACAAGGAATAACCTTAGGAACAATAAATCCTAGGTCTGTGTGAAGTAACTCCAACACTCATCGAAGACGTTCTCTATCGACGTGGGGTCGACACTAGCCTTCGTCGATGTCTTATCATCGACGAAGCTAACAGAGTCTTTAACGATTTCACAGTGGCGCTTGTGGTGGTCACCTCTCGGGTTTGTCCACCACCCAAAAATTCATTCGAGCAGGGTACTTCTGGCCCACTTTGTGTCATGACTGCATCCACGTTGTCAAGCGATGCGACAAATGCCAGCTTTATGCAGACAAATCATGAGCACCACTGGCTCTTCTACATCCAGTCATCACCATCGACCCCTTCTGTAAATGGGGCATAGACTTCATGACTTGTCATCCTCCATCTAGTAATGGACACAAGTACATTGTCATGGCAGTAGATTACTTTACCAAATGGGTGGAAGCCATGCCCACTTTCAACAACACCGCTGACACAACAACGCATTTTTTCTTCAACCACGTCATTACCCGATTCTATAGTTAGTGTTTGATCATGGTAAACACTTTGAGAATGAGATCTTTGTTGAAATCTACTCAAAGTTAGGATTTTCACATGATTTTTCCTCCCCATACTACCCTCAGTCCAACGGAAAAGTCGAGGTTGTCAACAAAGTCCTCAAAACCATTCTACAATGTATCGTCAAGAAATATAAGACCAACTGGCATCATATGTTATTTTCCGCATTATGGGCTTATCACACGGAAGTCAAAATTGCCACTGGTTTTACACCATTCCACCTCGTCCATGGGATCGAAGCCACCCTCCCTATTGAGTGTGAAATCCCTACGTTACGCATTTCCATTGAGCTATTACCCGACACTTCTCCAATGGAGCAGCGCCTGCTCACCTTAGAGTCGCTTGATGAAGATCGTTCATTACAACACAATGAGGCGGCTAAAAAATGGTCCAAAGCCACCTTCGACCGCCATGTCAACCTTCGCTCATTCAACAAAGGTGATCTCATCCTCGCCTATGATATCGCCCATGATACTCTCAGCCATGGGAAATTCAAGTCATTATGGCATGGACCCTACATCATCCAACACTACCTCACTAAAGGCACATACATCCTGGCCTCTCCAAAATTCTATCCTCTCAAAGAACCCATCTAAGCGTAGCCCCCCTACCCTAGGCTTTTCTTTGTACACATTTGTAGATTTTTTAGTCTTCTTTTTCGCCACCATTCCTCATGTCTGATCTATCATCTGTGTTATTGACATATGCATCATCCATCAGCCTACCACATTGTTTATGTTGACGGTGCCAGCCGTTGGACCCAGAAATTCGCTTCAGCCACTTGGGCCCTCTATACCCCCTCACATGTCCTGCTCCACTCTAGTGGCATATGTTTGGGCTTGGACACCAACAACCAAGTTGAATACGATGTCATTGTTGGTCTCCTCGCTGAGGCCAGTCACTTCCACATTCATCACCTTAGTGTTCTATTATATTCCCAACTTGTTGTCTTGTAGCTCAACAATGTATATCATGTCCGCGATCCGTTCCTCTTTCGCAAATACCTGCAAGTTAGACTATTATCTCGCAACTTTGATTCAATCACATTTACACATATTCCAAGACAATTTAATCAAATAGCATATAACATGGTGTTGATTAATTAGGTTGGTTGTCATTAATGTCAACCCTTAAAGAAAGTCTGGTAGTGAATTTTGGTAGCACAAAGGTTTGGGTAATGGACCCAATTTTGTTTGATGTATAATGGTATGAATTTTGATAAATTTGTAGGTAATACTATTCCATATGGATAGTACATGTCATGTCATTTCTGGTGGTATGTGGAACATCACATAACTCCTCACGGTTTGAGAGTTACGGCCTTACGAAGTTGGAGGACCCTCATTTGTTGGCTTGAAGCCCCAAAAGGTCAAAGAAGTCAAAGTTCTTGCAAAGAAGAAATTATTTAAATAATAAAGTGAAGTGACAAAGTTATTTAAATAATAAAGTGAAGTGACAAAGTCAAGGAGGATTATTTAAATAATAAAGTAAATGGAGAACTTTCTAATTAGGGAAAGTGGTTATAAGAAGGTTAACCCTAAAATGAGGAAAATGGGTTAAGTAGTCAAGTGGCTATTGGATATATGGACAAGTAGCAAATTGAGAAAAGTTGGACATAGGTGACTATGTGGACATTGAAAGTGGTTATGTGGACAAAGTGGTCTAAAAGATGCTTCTAAGGAAGCTACATGAAAGTATAAATAAGAGGCAAGGCTCTCTCATTTATATCACACTTGAGCATATTGAATATCTACAGGTGACTGAGGTAACCAAAGGATATCTAAGCCAAATTTCATAGGGAAGGTGAGTAAAGAAGGCCGAAATTCAAAGGAGGATAAATTATTTTGATGATGCTTTCTAAGGTATGTTATTTACAGGTCATCTCACCATTTTCGTAATAACTTTTTTTTCTAGAATTATTCATACTATGAAATTGGGAGGCCATTGAGAAAACATATCCAATTATTTGTGGTACAAATTTTAGATTGTGGGTCATTGTATTTTTGGAGTTACACTCCATGGAAAATAGGGTTTGTGGCTAGTTCTGAAACTAGTCTAAAATAGGTGTTTCGGGTAAAAATATCATAACTTCTTCATAATAGATCCAAATTTAGTAAGACCAAATGTGTTGGTTAGAGTACAATCTTTAGTATTCTTTGTACAATTTTCAGATCCATACAACAAATATTCCATGCGGGGCACACTCTACAAGTTCGCTCTCTAGAGTAAGCCAAAATTCAACAAGGTATGTCATTTTTGCTATAAATCATTTTCTGAGAGGTTCCAAGTAATGAAACCTAGAAGAATTGCATAAAACACACTGAAGAACATTTTGTATTATTTTCAGATCTTTATTCATTACAGGTACATAGTTAGGATTATTTCAAGTTAGGGTTGTTGACTAATCCAAAACTAGTCATGTGAGACTAAAATAAAATTTGATGAAAATGCTAGTCTCTTTTTGTTAAAGTTAAGGAAGGTTTGCAAGTTGGTGCATGGTTGATGCACTTGTTTATGGTATAGATTGATTATAGGTTGAGGTACAGATTGATGCATGGTTCAGTTTATTTAGTGCAGGTTGATTGGTACAGGTTTACAGCAGTATATCTCACAGTGATAGTGTGACAATGGTTCCATCATTCTACTTATACGTCAAGGTGGTTCAACGGGGCAAGGACAGGTGGTTGTATCCACCTTTCAGTTGTAGCCAGAGAACATAGGGGGTTGTAGCCTCCTTTTGGTTGAATACGAAGAATTGGGGAGTTGGAGCTTCCCTCAGGTTGTAGCCTGAGAAACTAGGGGGTTGGATCCTCCTTCCAGTTGCAACTGGAAAACAAAGGAAGTTGGTGCTTCCAATGAATGTAATTCTTCAAGACATATAAGAAAAAGAATTATGTGGTTTTCTCCCGCTTTGGGTTTCCACGTAAAAACATTGGTGTATTGTGTATGTGTATGATTGTTCATTTGTTCATTGTTTATTTACTCTGCAAATATTGGATGATAATGCTACATTGATATAACACTTGCATTATATGGATAAAAAGGATTAGATTTATCTATTACTGATTCACCCCCCCTCTCAGTAATCCAACACATGGCTAACCTAGTATTAGATTGGCATTTATCACATTAAACATCATGTTATACATAAAGCATCATCATTTGTCATAACACATAGAAAAGACATCATAAACATAAAAAATAAACACATGGAGACATGAATGATCCAAAAGATGTATGTCCATATATATATATATATATATATATATATATATAATCAAGTGTGTCATCAGTGTTTACAAAAAAAATATACATATACATCGTTCATAGGCCAGTAAGTCCACCCCACCCCTACAGATACAAAATGGGTATCAACTACCCTATACAAAATGGGCTCCCAAGCCTGTATATACAAAACCCAGCACTCATGGTGACCCCAAAGCTCCCCCCTAGGTCCTTTGTCAACTAGAGGCACCCCACCAGCTGGGGGCCCTCCAGGTCAAGGGGGCATCCGACCAGTCATTGTTTCCCCCGCTACTACTTCTCTACTGATCAGGGTCCACCACTCTTCCGGAATGCCCACACACTACTCTAGAACCCCCTCGTTCTAGATGTGGGCCCACATGCCCTCTGGTACACCCTGTAAAACCTACACAAACTATCGTCGCAGGTCCTCTATCATCCCTCTGACCTTTGTCTGTGGCTTATGCATTTGTCCAGCACCAACGTCATCCCGTCTCCGCCTCTGTCCCACCTGCGGCTCTCCAAGTGGCAGTCGCACTAGTCCCCAGTGAGCTAGCTCCCCGACCATCTCTGCCTCTTGGCCTCGAGGTCCCACATTTGCAAAACAACACCAAAGATAGTATCAGCATCCATATATACATATATCATCAATACTAGCTATCAAAATCACAAAACATAATCCAAAAACATACCTCGAACATCCCAATCCTCCCGAGGAGGCAACATCATATCTTAGTCATGTGGGTAGTCCATACTAGCGTATGGATACCTCAGTATCACCTGTGGCATCTATTTCCATAGTGGTCGTGAAGTAATGGCCACCCTCTCTACCACCATTTCGGGCCATCACATGGGCCCACCGCATCAGTCGCGGCTCTCATGGCCCTGCGAGCTCCAACAAAATCCTCGGGCATAATAGAGGCACCCTCTCTAGAAACCAGGCCACCAGAATGGACCTAAAGGTGAAGTCACCAGAGTTGGATCTCCAACACCAGTTAACCTGTCCCATCATCTTGGTGTGCAGCATTAGACCCAAGGAAAAATGATCCCCATCGAGGACCCACTCCATTATCCTCAGTTGAACTCCATTGATCCGCTGAGTCCCCAAGGATTCGTAGATCCTTACCACCATAGAGGTGATGCACTCTATAAGAAGTTCATCAATCACCTCAATCCGGATAACCGAACCCAACATCGGGTTCGACCCCGAGCAGTGGTGAATCACCAAGTCACCCACTCGCTCGTCCCCCAGCAGTTGGGGATCAGTAGGAAGGGCCATCCCATGGAATGGGATCCTCGTCAGAAAATACACATCCTCGACAGTTGAGAATGTCAAATGTTGTCATCTCACTATGAATCACTGCAAATCAGTGCTCCACATCGCAATCAAATACTGAAGAATAAAATCTTGTGACCGTATCAAAGGGAAGTCAAAGAACTTGAGCAACTCGTAGGCTACCAAGTGTCTCTGAATGCCTAACTATTGTCTCACCACCTCTCGTAGGCGATACCAGTCGCACTCTCTCCAGTGCACTGGCACCGTAATATCTGGAATATGTTGATCACTTGCATCCACACAAAAACACTTGATCAACCTCATAATCCATAAAAAACATCAAAAATTCAAAATTTTCAAACCCCTTAGCCTTGCCTCTAGTGCACAGCTTTCACCCAAACATGTGCGCACATGTGCATGCCTATTCTTTGCACAGTTGTGCACTCATGCACAACTATCTGAAAAAAAGTCACGCATCAGTGCGCAGTTGTCACCCATACATGTGCGCTCATGTGCACACATGTTCTTTGCACAACTATGCACTAATGCACAGCTGTCTGAGAAACAACTATGCATCGTGCACAACTATCAATCAAATAGGCATGCATCCCATGTGTGTCTATTTTTCCCTCGCCCGCACCCACATGTGCGGTTGTGTCAAGCACAACCGCACACTATGCGTTGGAAAAGAGATTATACCCGGACACATGTGCCCAGATATTCCTTCTTTTCCCACACATTGGTGAGTCCCTACCCAAAAAATCCTCTGTACGGCCCTCCGTATAGCCCCTACCTACATTCTACAAATTTCACACGATGCAGGAGGATAGGACCACTAGCCTATCTCTTGCCACTCCTGGATCGGTCGCCTCATGCTCCTGTAATCTCCAAATCTCCTCAAAGTACTCTTGTCAATTCAGCTACAGCGACAGGTACAAATGAGGTGGCATTATGGGCCCACCAGCCATATATAGTCCCTTTTTCCAAACTTCTACACTCTGTTACATGAGCCCGAAGCCTTCGTTTTCTTATTCGTTCTCAGCTATGGGATCATGTTCCTGCCATCTACACATTCACATTCCTGGGGCCATCATTTGCACTTGGCCCCGGAGGGGATTTTTTTCTCACATCACGTTAAGGTACACATGCTCATATTCAATTTTAGCAAATAATTGTTATATGTTCTTTATCATTAGATATTGTTCATGTCGGGTATTTGGTTTTCATGTGTGAAAGTACTTGTTCTGCAAGATTACAACCCCTTTAGGTATATATTCGACACTGGCATGTAATTATTCTTTCTGAAAATCAATTGCATCTCCCAGTCATACCCTTTGACATTTACCTTTAGGGTCCTTACATCCGGCTCTGCAGTACCTTTATCTCTGCTGCATTTGGGTATTATTACCCGATAACACTCTTCCCCACATGAGTTGTCCCATTCATAGTTCCCCTTGACAACTTGACACTCATGTTGATTTCACCCCCTAGGGATGGGAGTCCCGATAGTCTTCTGCACTTCCAAGAATGAACCCCATACTTTTTCTCATCATATTGCTAGATTTCCCAATGGACTCCCAGGTCATATCATCTCGGTTCTATTGACTGCACCTCCACAGTATCAATAGTCATCCATCTCATCCACCATTAGTTTTCCCATCTGCAAATTGTCCTCCATCCATTTACCTAATACAAAAACCCACCCATGGGGCCCCCACCCTCCATCAGTTCTCTTTCACAACTTGTGCCCTCACAGGCCAAGCCAACTTTCACTAGGGCACCCATTTCTGTATCTATATACTCAACCCAAATTATTCTTTATTTATTTGGTAATTGTAAAAATCCTTTGTTTTCATCATTTACTTAGCTTTTTCGTCGTCATCCTTGATGGTCTTTCTTTCCTTGGAAAAGGAACCCATGTCGCCCTTGGTTGGGGCATCCACTCTTTTCATTTTGACAACATTCACAAACCCTAAGTATCCCAAGTCCATATACCCATGATCTCTGAGTTTGTCCACTTTGTTAGCCTTTGGTATAGTTTAACCCCATTTCTAATCATCCCCCTGACACTAGATCCAGTTTTATGGTTGCTGCCAATCATCCTTCAAATTTCCCCAACCAAGGGCAGTCTTGAGTCTCCCAGAATCTTGAATTCATTCATGTTACCCGTTAGTACCTGATATCATCTTAATAGATTTCACGAAGCCCTTTTTTTCTTGGAGTCACGCCTCCCTATCTGTCGACATCAACACAGTTTCCAAAAGGGCGACAATATCTTGACTCTCATTACCTTTACAATGAGGAGTATCGGACGTCACAGAGAGAATCATCATTTCTCTCTGATTTCATTGACCCCCATAACAATCGACTTCAAAAAACTCTCATGTTACGGTGGGTCTTACTATGCGACTATTACAGTTGTTTCATACCAGTCAAAGACCTCTGAATTTGTTAGGCCATCAATGCTTACGAGTCCTCGACAATTCTTACATTCATCCTTGACTCACTTCAGAGTTCGTTCACCATTCAGAACTATCATCTGTCATTATCAACCGCCCCCGAGGGTATTGCAGTTATCTACATCAACATACATCTTTAGTTACAAACTCACATTTTGGTTACATGACACAAGCATGGGGCATGCCCACCTCATTTGTACACAGATTTTCTTTTTTTCCCTAGAGAAAGGTTTGGGTCCCACAGTTTTCCCTCTGCCTTTGATGGATCTCTCTTGCAGTTCCTCTCTTCACTCTTCATTATAATGGCACTCTCAGTAAAATAAACATTGATGTATTTTGGCTATACGTATGCTCCTAACCTCACACATAAGGGGGCATCTGTTATCACTAAAATATCGTCTGCAACATTGCACTCAAATGGTTAAAGAAACACAGCAATGCCAACAACAATTAGTCCACCTACAACACTGAAATTCATTCAAAAGGAAAAAAATCTATACAATTGGGTCAAAAATTGACATGCGCAGATTCACCAAAGGAAGCACGTGCACAGTGCGTAGTGTGCCCAGGCCAACACAGCCCTCAGTGCGCACATTGCGCCAAGTGCGCGATTGTGTACGAGAAAAGTTGTGCACTTCTATCAATGACGCATTTATGGATCTTGTAGGCCCCTCAACCACTTATAGACCAGCTCCCAACATGATTTGACCCTCATATTTGAGAGAAATTCGAATGGAAGGTTGGTCAAGGACTAGAGGGTGCCCTAAAAGGCCCCTTGTTCACACTATGAACCAATTACATTTTTCCTTCAAGAAATACTATAAATAAGAGCCATGGGTGCACTAATAAACCAAGATCTTCATTGTATTTTTATGCTGCAATAATTCTCCCTTGAGAATCCTCTTTTCTCTTTGGAGCCTTCAAGCACCATTGCAATAGGCCATTCCACTCACCTCTTGAGGGAATAGGCATTGTTTATCTTCACCATTTTTCATTTCTTCCATTGTATGAAGAGCTCTCCATTAGGGAACTCAAGAGCCCTCCCAAGGAGGAAGAGGGGAGTCATAAGTACTCATTTTTCTATACGATGTTTTGCCTACTAATCTATTGATCCATTGATAGAATTATGTTGGTCATTGTTTGATTTTCAAAGTTCTAAGTTTCTCATGCTTTCTAACTTTTATTTCTTAGTTTTTTTCGTTTATTTCTTTGTTTATATATGTGTTTAGCTTGTTTCACCCACTCACAAACTTTTGTCTTGTCTAGCAATCTCATCTAGGCATGAAAGTGTTGTTGTTTTGCTCACCCAAGTGAAAAAACCAACACAACAATGGCATCTCTCCATACTGGATGACCAGTTGCTTCCTCCTAACATGACGGCTAAAAAATGAATGATGTGGCTCATAGTTACGACATAACATGAATATCTCTAAGGTCTTTTGCTCACTCAGAATGTACCACGAGGGGATGCATATCTATGGGAACATCAATTGGAGCTTAATCTGTCTCTAACCAGGGATGTAGATCCGGTATTCCTTCGAAGACTCATTGTACCCCACAAATGCATCGTTTCTACCTAAAGGGTCTAGCTTGATCCTTTTCTCCTTGGGTACATGAATGTATACTGGACACCAAAATATCCTGAAGTGTCCAACCTCAGGCTTCACTCACGAACTGTGTCCATACTAGACATCTTGTAGCTCCCTCATGGAATGCATGTCTAAGACATATCAAGGTTCCCCTGTGAAACCAATGTTTGGGTTCCAGACTCTAGTTGGAATGAAGTTGTCCCAAATCCTCTCACTGCATATTTGGTGGAACCCTTGTCTCAACAAACTTGTGCTTCAATTCTCAATGATCCCTCCACATAACCTTTATTATTTATAAGAGTCGCTCACACCCTCAAATAGTTTTCACACCCTTAGGTGGTGGGGCCTACGTTCACTATGAAGATAATCTTCACATGGATATCATCTACTCTTTAAAAGATCAAGCATGTTGGAACATTATAGCATGGTAAGAGCTATAGGGAAACGTTCGAATGGAAATATATTTTCTTTCATTACAGTTTGCCCCAAATTTTTTGAAACTCATCTCGTCTCTTTCATTACAGTTTCCCAAAATTTCTGAAACTCATATCCTCTCTTGCGATTTGCATCAATCATCAAAGCTCTCCATCACCCAATTGGAAATGGCATATGCCCAATTGGCGATTGCATACACTGGTGATTATTACTATGATGTTTTTTTTTTTTTTAATAAATCACAGAAGCCTCGATGTGAAGAAGGTCTTCGCTGACCATCTATATCATAGCCTATGTTTACATGGAATATGAGTCTTTCTAGATAAGAAAGAAATAAAAAAAGAGAGACCAAGCCTTCTAAAATGTCTTATTGAAGGTGGGCAAAGTTGGAAAATATCCATCGTAATGATCACTCCACGCAGTAACTACTCTCCCTTTCTTCTTCTCTTGCAAATTTTTCGGGCACACTGCATTCGTGTTGGCTGTGCATTCCATGAAATCGCAGGGGTAGCAACTACTGATATTATTGGCAGCATAGCTTGGAACCACAAACATTTGAAATATTGTAACCATTTTCAAACCTAACGAAATATATGTCCGACTTTGTTATTCCTCCGAGAAGTTCAAACTCCAATTTTGTGATTTCCATTATATGACTCGGATCTTTACACTGCAGATTTCCTCCACAATCACTAGAATTGCATCCTTCGATCCCTTGGGAATTGAAGATGCAACCAGTCCTTCCCCAAATGGATCCCAACCACAATGAATCTGCCTTCCATGAATATGACTCCCCTGCTCTCACTTTTCTCATCTAAGGAGGAGGAAGATCAGTTGACCCCACAGTCGCATGCACTCGCCCATTTCATCTCACTCGACCCTCCCATGAGGGAATCAAGCCCATTCCTGCTCTGATGCCATGTTGTTTTTCTTTATATGAGATATATTTGATATATTATTACAATGATGAGTGTTCCATATATAGGGAACATATGGTGACCATCCATGAAAGGATACGTCCCTTGAATAATCAGTAACTATTTATTATTATCATTTACTTATTATATATTATATTTAATAATCAATAATTACATTATTAATTATTATTCTAAGATAATGTCTTCCCGATGTTGTCCAAACGTCAACACTTGGTTCGGGCATTGGGTTTGCCATGCTAGGAAGGGTTGTACCTTGCCTTGTGGGAAGAAGGGGATAAAGGCCCAAGCAGTAAAAATAGTTGGCAAGAGTTAAAATCCAAAATGAAACCTTTGAGATGCTTCGCCTAAGGATTCCCGAGAAAGCAATAAAGGGCTTCTCAACAAGAAAAGGGAACCCATAAGATAAATAAACACTCAAGGTATTAGCTGGTGGATAAGAGGTATCATATTGAGCTAGCCTATTACGACCATGGGCATGTAGTGGTATGACACTACCATATATATGGTCACCAAATGATCCAGGTGGATATTCTTGGCCACCCACCTTTTCCAACTGGCTCAAAACAGTTGTCTGGCAATTTTGGTAATTTGTTATTTTTAACAGTTTTTAACTTTCGGGGCCATTTTGAAGGCCTAAATGAAGCCTTTTTGAGATCGAGCTTCTCAATGATAATCGAAGGCTCTAATTGAGCCCCCAAAATGAATATCCTTGACGATACCTTTCCAACAAGCTATCGTGCGTGCCAAACAGAGATCTTATGCAAAAGTTACGACCCTGGGAAGTTGATGTACTGACTTACCCAAACGGGGCCCACGTGACTTTTGGTGCTTCATCTCCTAGGGTTAGGTTTTTGGATGTCTAGGGTTTTTGACATTACTGTTTATTGTAAAAAGGCCTTCAGAGCCTCATTGTAACCATCTTCTTTCGAATGAGCACAATCGTCACATCTCTTCTCAAAGATAAGCCACCACCATTCTAGCAAGTTTATTTTTCGCTGCATTTTACAGTTTCATCTTATTTCCTTATTGAATTGAAAACCATTTTTAATGTATCTTTGTTATTCTATGTTAATCCCTTTGTTAATAATCTGTAGTCATTTCATTCTTCTCATAAAATCTAGAGTGGTATCAAAGTGGTTTGCTCCTTGTCGTCTTAATGCATGTCCCCAACGAGGTCGGAGTACAAAGAATTGGGTCTCGAGCTTGTTTCTCTTGAGGAAAAAACCTCTCGCATGCCCAAGAGACCTCTCATGGCAGGTGAAAAGAAATATTACAGGACAAGATATCCTTTCAAAAATTTTCTTGAGGAATCCCTCACGCAACAGAGGAACGAGATGATGGATAGTTTCGCGCAAATCCTTCGGTGGCTACCAACAAGCAACGCATCTTCTTCGAGCGAAGGCATCGCCCCCTTCAAGGTACAAATAAACTTCGATATTCCTATATTTGAAGGTCAGATAGACACAGATGTTGTAGACAAGTGGTTGAATCTAGTAGAAGGGTATTTTTCTGTCCATAACTTTTTGAATAGAGAAAAGATTACTTTTGCGCTCCTCAAATCTGTTCCCCATGTCAAAGATTGGAGGGAAACTTTCTGTGAGAAAAAGAAAATAGAGGAACACTCATTATTTACAGTCACAACCACCTGGGAATCCTTCAGGGATTCTATTAAGGAACAATACTACCCTATCGGAATTTATGACACTTCTATACCAAATGGACTACACTGCGGCAAGAAAAAGACCAAGCAGTGCTAGATTTCACAAATATCTTCCATACCTTGCACATCAAGTTGGGTATCAAAGATTCAAAGTGACATTTGGTGCTCAATTATCGTGGTGCTCTGCATAGATACATCCAGACTAAAATGGATTTCTAGACATCTCATCCTTGAGCGCGACCTACCGATATGCCGTCAAAATCGAGCAGAAGCTCAAACAAAAGATGCGACAATTTGGCCTGGGAACTCCTCACAACAAAACCAGGAAAGGGAAACCCCAACCCACAGAGCAAAGAACAGAGAAAATATGGATAGTATCAGGATAACCAGTCCAAGATGCAAGCAAAGAAGGACATCGGAAAGACAAAGAAAGATATCGAAAAGTGGTGCGACTTCCATAAGATCCCCTGGCATAACAATATTGACTGCCACTCAAAGCAGTCGCTAGTGGCCGAAGTGCAAGCCTCCGAATCAAATGCGGGTTCTGACTCTAAGTCAAAACTAGAAAGGGGAAGATGGATCATTGACGCAGAACCCAATGCCACTGTTGCTACCACCAAGCTCCAGCCTGGTGAACCAGATGAGCCAGAAGAAGGAGAGCGCCTCTTCCATTCATAGACGTGGGTAAAAGGCACCCCGCTACACTTCATCATTGATAGCAGTAGCTAGAAGAAACTCATCTCAATAGAGGTCTTCAAGCAGTTGTCCCTTCCGACAATGTCACACCCACAACCCTACACCATTGGATGGCTCCACCAAGGAAGTGATCTTCGCATTAGCCAATAGTGTCGACTATCTTACGACATCGAGCCCTTCAAAGACAAGGTATTATGTGATGTTGCTCCTCTTGAAGTTTGTGATGTTCTTTTGGGCCAACCTTATTTATGGAAATGTCATGTTGTATATGAGTCTAGGCCTCATAGTGTTATTATTACTTTGAATAGGAAATTGCACAGGATACCTGAGGCAATCCCACCTAGTGCTATTTCCTTGATCTCTGCTAAGCAATGCAGGAAGGTCATCTCTCAGATGGAGAAGTTTGTCTTCTTCGTGATTTTCTCTCAGAATGAGTGAAAGATCACAACCACATCCAAGGTCTCTGCGGCTGACCTCTCCACGCAATAGAAGCAAGTATATAAGGTCGTGGAAGAATACTCAGATATTGTCTCCTCACCTACCGGAGTACCTCTGCACTGCCAGGTCAAGCACCCCATCGATCTGACCTCTGACGCATCGCTGCCCAATGGGATAGTCTATCGCCACTCTCTGTTAGAGAATGAGGAGATCAAGCGACAGATCCAAGAAATTATCCACAAGGGGCACATCCATCCCAACTCATCACCTTGCGGGAGCCCAATCGTGTTGGTACAGAAGAAAGATGGGACCTGGCTACTCTGCATTGATTACCGGGCTCTAAATAAAATCACATTCAAAAATCGGTACCTGATTCCCTGACTCGAAGACCTCCTTGATCAACTCACGGGGGCCAAATACTTCAGTAAGATTGATCTGAAGTCTGGCTACCATCAGATCCCGATAGAATAGACAGATGTATGGAAGACTGCATTTCAAGTCAAAGGAAGGCCTTTTTGAATGGTTGGTCATGCCCTTTGGTTTGAAAAATGCTCCAGCCACTTTCATGAGGATGATGGATGATATCCTGCGACCCTTCACCAATACTTTTGTAGTGGTGTATATAGATGACATTCTCATTTACAACAAGACTTGGGTCGAACACTTGCAACATATTCAATAGGTTCTGCACAACCTGCGACAGCACAAGCTATACACCAACTTGGAAAAATGCTCCTTTGGCATGGACATGGTCCATTACGTGGGCTACATCATTATTCAACATTGCGCACATGTGGATCCAACCAAGATCCAAGTCATCCGTGACTGGCCAGCCCTAACCACACTCACTGAGCTTTAGAGCTTCTTGGGCCTTGCCAATTTCTACCGCAGGTTCGTGTTGGGATTCTCCCATATTGCATGGGTCCTTATCCAAATAACTAGGGGTGGTGGTAAGGCGAAATTTGTGTGGGGTCGATCCCAACAACAAGCGTTCGATGATTTGAAGAAGCACTTGTGCTCAACTCTAGTACTTTCACTACCAGACCTGCAACAACCCTTTGAGATCGAGATAGATGCTTCAGACTATGTTGTGGGCATCGTTCTCACTCAGTATGACCATCCTGTGGCCTATCATAGTGAGACACTATCAGATGTTGTCAGTAAGTACCCTACTTACGACAAAGAAATGTAATCCATTGTGCAAGCCTATCGCTAGTGGAGACATTACATTCTTGGGAAGGAGACAGTCGTCCACACTGATCATAAACCACTGCAGTTCATGCAGAGACAAGGAAAATTGCAGAATGACCACCATCAAAAGTGGTCCACATACTTGCAAAAATTCCACCTCAACATCAAGTATAAAATAGGAAGCACCAACCGCATCATTGATTGCCTTAGCAGACCACCAGTCGCGACACTCACCACGGTGCTAGACTCTTGTGGCCATGAGACCTCTAGATGGCCCCAACTCTATGAGATAGACCCGGACTTCGCCACCACCTACCAAATGTTGGGTGCAAACGCAGTTGTCGATAATTTCCATCTTCAGGATGGGTTGTTGTGTCGTCTAGGCCATATCTATGCTCCGTCAAGCGAGCAAGCAAAGTTGATCTAGGAATCCCACTATAGTCGGGTGGCAGGACACTTCAGCGTCGAAAAGACAGTGGTGATGCTACAAAAACATTTCTATTGGACGAAACTTCGACAGGAGGTCAACAAGTATATCAGGTCCTCAACTGCCCGCGCTATTGCCAAACCGACCATTAAGAAATAGGTCATGTACGCCCCTCTTCCTACTCCTGACAAGCCATGGCAATCCATCTCAATGGAATACATGTCGGGCCTCCCATCCATCGAGTGGAGAAATGACTGTATTTTTGTGGTTGTTGATCGTTTTTCTAAGATGACAATTTTGGTTGCCTACAAGAGAAGCATCATAACAGAGGCCACTGCCAAGCTCTTCTTTGAACGAGTCTGGGTACATTTTGGAATCCCACAAACCATTGTCTCAGATCGAGACAATTGATTTCTCAGCACATTCTGGTCAAGCCTCTGGTCATTGCTGGACACCAAGCTCACCAAATCCACGACCTTCCACCCCCAGACAAATGGCCAAACCGAGGTCATAAATCGAATGATTGTGCATATCCTTTGCATGTATAATTCCAAGCACCCTCGCACATGGGATGAGAGCCCTACCTATGCCCAACATAGCTACAACCGAGCCCTGCATAGCTCAACCGGCCACAACCCCTTTCAGGTGGGGTTGGGATTCCAACCATTGGGTCCCATAGATGTTGCACTTCCCCTTACAGTCACCTCAACTGACTCATCTCCTTCTCCAACTGAAGCTGACAAAGCCACCCAGTTCATTGAGCAAATCTAGCACATCCGTCAACAGGTTCAGGATATCCTACATAAGTCCAATGACAAGTACAAGCAATGCCATGATCAACATCAGGTGCCACATAAGTTTAAGGTGGGCAACAAAGCTTGGTTGCACTTGTAGAAAGAATGCCTTACAAGATCCCATTGGAAGCTTCGCCCACTCCGTTATGGGCCATACACCATCACCAAGGCTGTGGGGGATAATGCTTTTGAGTTCAACATTCCTCCTTTGTTGGCAAATATTTAACAGACAATGAATGGCAAATATTTTACAGACAACAAATGCTTGTCATTGATGGCAAGTACAACAATGAAGATGGCATGAGTACATGAAGTTTGTAATCGACAGGCAAACAAAAGATAAGTTCAGGAAGGTCGAATGATCGAAGGCAAATGATCAAAGCAACATTGATCGAGTGATCGAAGACTTGTAAAGTTTGAGAAGAATCTTTGATTGTTGAATTCCATTCAAAATTCCCGAAAGAACGAGGGTCGTCAGATCTGAATGTAGACAAGAAGAGATCGTTGAAGAGGAGGACAGATCTCAGCCATTAGATCCAAGTGCAGGATTCGACCATCGTTGGATCAAGAAGAACTCGCACGTCCTTTAAAGTACAAGGAGAAGCGGGCGTAATCGCGATATGCAAAATCGCGATGTAATCTGAGCCGTCAGATCAAGGTTTGATCTGGACCGTTGATTCCAGTCCATGTCGGAGATTCGGGGATCGAGGGTTGGAGATGTCAAAGTTTCTTAACATCAGGAATCTCGATATCACGATATGCGAAATCACGATTTACTCTGAGTCATCAGATTAAGGTTGAATCTGGACCGTTGATTCCAGTCTATGTCGGAGTTTCAAGGATTGCGTGTTGGAGATGTCAAAGAAACAATGCAACAAGAATGTCAATTTCGTGATATGTGAAATTGCGATTCAATCACAGCCGTAGAATCAAGCTCAGATCTAGACCGTTGATCTAACTCCATATCGGAGTTTCGGGGATCGCAACATGGAGTGGCAAGTAAACAATGCAACAAGTATGTCAATTTCACGATAAGTGAAATTGCGACTTAATCGCAGTCGTTGAATCAAGATGTGATCCGGACCATTGATACTACTCCATTACATAGTTTCATGGATCGGGACTTTGAAGTGACAAAAACATTGAACGTTAAGAATGTCGAAATCGGGACATGATCTGAGCCGTCAAATCAAGTGTTGATCGGGACCGTTGATCCCATGCTATTTCGGGGTTTCGGGGATTGCGACTTGGAGAGTCAAGATGCTTCATCTCCAGACTCACAAAATGCGAAATCGCGAGAGTGCCTTATGCATAAGGTTGTGGTCACAGCTCTTGGTCACGAGAAGGGAAGGAGTCAGTCCAAATAAGCTCCATTTCGGGGTTTCGAAGATCGCGACTTGGAGAATCGAGATGCCTCATCTCCAGATTCACGAAACGCGACATCGCGAAAAGCACTTTAATCATAGGCACTTGGTTATGACCATAGTCATATGGGGGAAGGAGCTAGTGCAAAAAAGTTCTATATCGGAACTTCGAAGATCGCAAAATAAAGTGTTGAGACACTCAGCACAGAATTTCCGAATGTCGAAATGCCGAAATCCGATTTAAAGGCAATATCAATAAAGTTCATCCAACGACGCAGATAAATGGGAATATGATCGAAGGGTTACTGTTCTCTCTCTCACAGTTAACTTTTCAGTTACAAATCTGTTAGTGAAACAGACTCATGATTGCCAAACAGTTGGCATTTCAGTTGCTGAGACAGTTATCTTCCTTTTGCCGAAGGAGATGGCAAGTTGAACCGCCATGATTGTGTATAAAAGAAAATGAGATAGACAGCGTGGGGTTGGTCATTCTGTATGAAAAATGAATGAAACTGTAAGAAAGGGAAAATTATAGAATGTGCAAAGTGAGATGGAAAAGATGCACAGCGTGAGATGAAACTCAGAGAAGAGTAAAAGATGATGAAGAGAAGTTGAAACAGAGCAGAATGACAGAACGAGTTAATGCAGAGCAGACCTGCTGAACAGACAGAGGAAGAAAAGAACAGAAGAACAATTTGTAGAAGACTAGTTTTTCAGAACAAGGAAAGATTGGTAAGAATTGATTTATCTGCATAGTTGATTGCATTCATTTAATATTTTAGGGAGGTTGGGAGGTGCTCGGGAGGACTGTTTTCCTCAGTGGTTCAAGTGGGAGCTTGAGCACATGAAGTTGTAGCTTCCATCTGGTTACAGCCAGAGAAACCAGGGTGGCAGGGTGGTGCAAGGGAGAACAAGTGTTCTCTGTTATACAGGTTGGAGCCTGTATAACTGGAAGTTGGTGCTTCCATCTAGTTGGTGCTAGAACACATAGGGAGTTGGTGTTTCCTTCTAGTGGGTGCTAGAAAAACCAGAGAGTTGGTGCTCTCAAACAAGTTGCAACTTGTAAAACAGAGGTAGCAGCCTCACATTGAGTTGGTGCTCAATTAAAGATGATGTACAGAACTTAAAAGACTGCCTATTATTTCGAAGAAGAAGAGGTTTTCTCCCTTTATGGGTTTCCTCATGAAAATCTGTCTCTGTGTATACCTTGTGTGTGACTGATGCTTTTTACTTTTATTGTCCATATGTTGTATAATGTTGATGATCACTTGAAGAAAGATTAAGAATGTTTTAATAGACTTAAGATTGTTTAAGCTCAAAGACAACTGATTCACCCCCCCCCCCTCTCAGTTGTATTAGTAATTTCAACATCCTTTCCTTGGCTTGCACCCAATGTTCAACGTGGATCTCCTTCGCCCTTATTTCCCACCATTATTGAACACCTCAAAAGTAGCAGAACAACTAACACCAACAGAGCTCAACCCTGACTGCATACAAAAGGCATCCAATGATCAGATTGTGGACACACATATCAAGGTCACTCGACAACAAAGGATCCAGCTTCATTGAGTCGTCAAAGTAGGGCAGCTCCTGCAACAAGGCAAGTGGCTCACTCGGGACCAAATTCAACAGAAATTTCTTCATCTGATGGAGGAACTCAACGCAATGGAGACCATTTCTTCCTAAGGAGGGAGGATTGATCCAGGTGGATATTGGTGGCCACCCACCTTTTCCAACTAGCTCAAAACAGTTTTCTGGCAATTTTGGTAATTTACTATTTTTAGCAGTTTTTTACTTCCGGGGCCATTTTGAGGGCCTAAATGAAGGTTTTTCGATATTGAGTTTCTTAATGATAGCCGAAGGATCTGATTGAGCCCCCAAAATGAATTTCCTTGACGATACCTTTCCAACGAGCTATCGTGCGCCCCAAATAGAGATCGTAGGCAAAAGTTACGACCCCGGGAAGTTGATGTACTAACTTACCCAAACAAGGCCCACATGACTTTTGGCGCTTCATCTCCTAGGGTTAGGTTTTTGGATGTCTAGGGTTTTTGACATTCCTATTTATTGTAAAAATTTCTTCAGAGCCTCATTGTAACCATCTTCTTACGAATAAGCACATCTGTCACATCTCTTCTCAGAGATAAGCCGCCACCATTCTAGCAAGCTTGTTTTCCACTGCATTTTACAGTTTCAGCTTATTTCCTTATTGAATTGAAAACCAATTTGATTGTATCTCTGTTATTCTGTGTTAAGCCCTTTGTTAATAATCTGTATTCATTTCATTCTTCTCATAAAATCCGGATCACCAAACCAGGGTAGTGTCTCTTGGTGGCATAGCCAAGAGAAAGGGGGTCTCATTACGAGCCAACCTTCTCATCTCCGTAAAATGATTGTGGGTAACATTGTAACCTCTAGCCACCAAGCCAGGGCAGTGTCCCTTAGATCCTCCCTTGAAGCACAAAAGAAAAAACAATAAGACTAAGAATAAAATGCTTGAACGAGCTGGGAAACAATAGCATCCATGATGAGGTGCAACTCACCCTCTACATAGGCACCCACAGGCAAGACCTATATTTCCCAGTTATCACTGCACCCTTTGCCCAAACGTTCCCCTATGCCACTTCACACACACTTACATGACCTAGATTGGTTCTCACCTAGGAAACACCCCAAACTTAAGGAGGATTAGCCCAATAGGACATCCCGAGACCTTCTCCAAACCTAACTTGTTAAACTGCATAACGTCTTTGAGCATTTGTCCGAGTAAAGGGGGGTTTGATGCACATGTTTGGGTAATTTAATTATTAGATGTGATTGAAATTACTATGATACCTGTGACTTATGAGCCCATGGAGGGCGTACTTGTTGTTTCTACAGGACTTTACCCGACAGACAGGTACACATGGGGGAATGATGAGGTCGGACCTCCATGAGGCTGAAAGCCCAACAGATGGATGTTGTAACCCCACCAAGGGGAAAGAGAAACCTGAGGCTTGCACTAGGAAGAAAGAAGGATGTTGCACTAGGGACACTCCGAAATACCTAGACCCTAGGGGGTTTTTCCTTTCCTCCAGGACATTGAATCTTGAGAGCACATGACATCATCATTTTGACCTTGACGTCATCCAATGTTAGGGTTTGCATTTATGATGGGAAGTTGTGTGCTAGTTGGCATGTGTGGCAGCATTCAAGGCCTTTGTAGGCCAAATGTTCTACACTTGAGGCCTAGCATTCCACCTTGGGGGCCTAACATCACCCTAGAAGGGCATGACACCACCCTTGAAGATGAAATTAGGGTTTAATTGTTGTTATTTATGTAAAAAACTGGATTTTAATGTAATTTGGCCATGCCGACTTTTTATGACCTAATTGTAATTAAAGGTCATTGATACTATATAAATAAGAGATAAAAATCTCATTTTTGTTCATCATTCACTCATCACACAAGTGGTGGTCTGAGATCCATCCCTCTTTAAGGGTTATTGCCTGAAATTAAGTGGTGCACAACTTTTGGGGAGACAAATCTTGGTGTATTTTGGCAAATCTTCAAGTGGACGATCTTCAACTAGGGTTTATGCTTGATTATTCTTGGTGAAGTAAGTAGAAAATCTACATTTATTTATTGTGAATGAATGCCTATGGTAAATTTACTTGTTTCATGTCAAAGATTATGAAATTGCTTGCTTGAAACCCTAGGAGAAAGACATATGTTACTATATTTTTCTCTAAAATCTTCCACTTGCTAAGATTTCTTGAAAGACACCTATCTAGAAGTAGATACTAGAGCCCTACCATTGCAGCACTCTAGTAACCCTACTCCATTGACTATTGCATATTTTATTTCAATTTGTCTAAGGAAAAGAGAAATCGCTAGGGCCTAATTTTTATTACTTTCTAGCAATTATCTCTAGGACTTTGATTTTTGAGGGCTTGGGCTACCAACATCTCTCTCATCCTCTCCATCCCCTTTGGATAAATGCTATCTTCCTCTAAGAGTTGTTGCTACCATCATTGACTCTATTACCCTAGAAGGAACTAGTCTACCCATTACAAGTGTTGATTGATCAAATAATTTTCAGAACATCTTCTCTTGAACACCTACTAACTCTTACTAACCTTAAATTAGCCTAAATCATTAACCTACTTGCTGATGTTGAAAAATAATTCTACAACCATCTAAACAACAACAAACTAACCATAAAAGAGGTGTGTTATGCTAGCTAAACATTGCTAAAATTGCTTGTGACTATCTATTATCAATTTGCCTAGTTAAAACCATTAATTCAAGTCTTTTATCAAGCATTTTGAAGCATAATTATTGTGGTTGTTGCAAAACTATTATTGCCGTTATAAATTGCTATATTGCTGCAATTCTATATTAGCTAGTACATTTCTTAAGAGTTCATTGTCTTATGAAGCACTGATATCATTTTGGTACTTGGAAAGTGCCCCTTTTTGCTTTGTTGTCATGTTCTGGGTAGGTACACAAAATATTTTTCTTGCTTCATCTTCAATAAGACTAAAAGAACCCTTTAAACTTGAGTGACCTATAAGAGGGGAGGGAATTTCTTTTATCATTTACCTTAGCCTTCTCAAACCCTCAGGTCACTGGGGACGTCTCCCTTGGGGTAGTCTTGACATACTCCTAAATAGAAAGAGGTTTCCTATTAAGGTGATAGTGATAGGTCACTCCCAGTTATGCCAATTTTGTATCCATGTGCCTTGGGCTTTGGGCAAGTACAAATTATGTGATAACATGGAAAACAAGCTTAACTTGTTGGTCCACCTAACATATTACGTGCATACTTGGTTTTTCTTGCGTCTCGGCTAGGTACAATCACCCTTTGCAGGTACTCATACCTCTTGGCAACCATTGGGTACCACCAAGACTCTTTCCCAAGCCTTTTCCACACTTAGTATCTTGACCTATAGGGGTTACACATCCATCATACCACTTTTCATCTCATTTCCTCCTAGGGTCACTGGGATTCCCCCCTTGAGGTGATTACTTCATCTCTAAAGCGACAGGAATACCTACCTAAGGTGACAGTGGATAGGTGTTCTCTCAATTGTCACCATTTTGTGGTTGGGTTGGCTTTGCCCAACCTACAACTTGTGTGATAGCATGCCACATTATCACAAATCAACCATTAGATATCTAAGGTAATTTTTGTTTAGTGTTCCAAATAATTTGAGAGAAGATGGTGGGGAAATAGGGACTTGAACTCATCACACAAGTGATTCCCTACAAGATTTCCTCTCTTGATTCATGACCTCTTCTCTTATGTGTGCTAAACATTTACTTTTGAAAATATCGATGTGTGCTTCTATCTTCACTTGACACTAGAAAGTCTTCTCTTCGGGTATTGTGAGATACCCTTCTTCCTCACTTGTAGGGGTCTTTCCATTTGAATTACATGTGGATTTTTGTGATTTAGCCCTAGTTGGGACAATTCTAGGAATTGATTATCCCTTACCTCTAGTGGTCGTTTTGGTTCTTTGGTTTTCGAGGGGAAGCATAAACACATCCACTCCCTTTACCATTGAGCTCCCATACTAATGAATGATTCATATTCTCCAAGGAAAGTGGAATACCTATATACTTTGACATGGAAAGAGGTTTCAATAGCATCACCAACAACATCGACTAACAATTGAGATCAAGTGTTTTGCAAAGAAAAGGGAGATAAATCAATAAATAAGATTTCATAATGTGTTATGCTCCATGATCTTCTCCACTAGAAAACAATATGCACCCAACAACAATGCATTAAAGGGAATTTTAGAGTTCGCCAACTTCCACAAGTAATGGACTATGTGGGCATGCTAGTGAATATGATGACATTGTGATCGTATATATAGATAGATAGATAACACTAGACTATCTCAATTTTACTCCAAAATAATGTTGCAGCATGCTCACAAATAGGGTTATGCCCTTCGACAAACTCAAACAACCCCTACGTTGTTGGAAATTATAGTAACACTAACTCAACACTTAGTTGCTCTTGAACTTGTAACCCCTTAAAGCATAAAAAAGTAAAGAAAACCCAAATAATCAACTCATCTATAGAACTTCCAATTTTAATAAGAAAACATATTTTAATTAGATGCATCTCTCAATGCCAACACATGGATGTATATATACACTTACTATTAATACCAAGCTTCTTTGAATCGGATGCATCTCTTGATGTCAATGCATGGATGTGTATACACACTTTGGCTAATATGCAATGAGTATACACACCTTTGATATATATATATATATATATTCCATTGATGCATAGCATCCCTACATATCTCCTTTTCTTATTTTTCCTCAAAAAAGGGCAATTTCTATATACATGGATAACAATGCCATTGCACCCTTGCATGCTTCGTGCCTAAGCCCACTCATCATGTGATTTATTTGAGTATTGTGTCCTAACAAGGAAATGATGTGAGCCCTAAACTGTTGTCTCCTTCGTGTATGTAATCTGGTTCAAATGCTTAAAGCAGTTTTCGTCATTCAAGTTTACATGGTTTTCCCTCGGCTCCTCTTCCACATAGGTTCTACCATTTGCTTGCTTGCTTTGGGATAACCTGTGCCGTGAAATCCTGGATGCAACAGTGGCACATTATCATCCATCACTGGATTTTGGATTTCATCCAGGCTATCTAAACTAACCACCAGTATCGCTCCATCTTGTTAGAAGAGGTAAAATTAAAATTACAATTGACTTAGATAACTGACATTCTTTCTTTTTCCTCCGAAATCATCATGGACTAGTGCCATAGATGGAATTGAGGGCGGTTTTACGTAATCACGCTTGTTTCAATTTCATATATCACAAACACAGTTATTTCTGCTTTCTCCTTCATCGTCATGTTCACGCTCTTGCTGCTCCTACTGCTACTATCACTGTGAATGAAAAACCCACACAAACATCACACCAGAATTCTCAACCCAACAATGTGAACATTTCATCCACACTGTTTCCATTGGGAATCCCCATTGCCAATGTTGATACCTATGCTTCTGTCTTGCAGGCATGTACCCACATCAAATCTCTCACCAAACTCCATGCCCACCTCGTCACCAATGGGCTTGACCAAAAAATCATTATACAAACCAAACTTGTAACCAAATATGCCATGTTTGGTAGCTTGGACTGTGCACGCCAATTGTTTGGCAAAATATGCAAACCAAATGCTTTTCTGTGGAATACAATGTTAAGAGAGTATGCTCGGAGAGGCCTATGCCATGAAGTTCTTAGAGTCTATTATCAAATGCGAGAAGCAGATTCAATCCCTGACAACTTCACTTATTCTTTTGTACTGAAGGGATGTGCTGGTATATCAGCTCTGCACGAGGGAAAGCAGATTCATGAGGACATAGTCAAAAGTGGGCTTGAATTTGATGTTTTTGTGGGCAATTCCCTTGTCACTATGTACGTAAAATGTAAGTCTCTAAAGATTGCACGTGATGTGTTTGACAAATTGCCTGAAAGAGATGTGGTCTCATGGAATTCAATGATTGCTGGGTATGCCCAGAATGGACATGGGAATGAAGCCCTGACACTGTTTTATCAAATGCGATTAGCAGAAATGAAACCCAATGCAGTTACCATGGTGAGCGTACTCCAAGCATGCGTGCATTCAGTAACTCTGCAACAGGGCAAGAGGATCCATGCTTATATAATTCGGTTTGGGTTCGAGTTGGATGTTTTTGTGGGGAATTCCCTTCTTGTTATGTATGCTAGGTGTGGTAGTATCGATATTGCAAGGAAGTTATTTGACAAAATGTCTGAAAGGGATGTGGTTTCATGGAACGCAATGATTACTGGATATGTTCAAAATGGATTTGCTAGTGAGGCGTTGGATCTCTTTCATCAAATCCACCTGACATGTTTAACACCGGATTCAGTTTCCGTTGTGAGTGCACTTCAGGCTTGCACCCATCTAGAAGATTTGTGGGAAGGTAAGTGGATCCATGACTACATTATTCAGAGTGGATTTGAATCAAATGCTTTTGTGATAAATTCTCTTCTAGCTATGTATGCCAAGTGCGGTAGTATTGATATTTCACACCGTCTATTTGACACGATGCCTGATCGAAATGTTGTGTCATGGAACACGATGATTGCTGGGTATGTTCAGAATGGTTGTGCCGATGAGGCCTTGACACTTTTCCATAAAATGCGACTGACGGAAGTATCCCCGGACTGTGTTACCATGGAGAGTGTGCTACAAGCATGCGCCCATTTAGGAGCTTTGCAACATGGCAAATGGATTCATGGTTACATAATCCAAAGTGGATACGAGTCAGATGATTTCGTGGGTAATTCCCTTATTGCTATGTATGCCAGGTGTGGGATTCAAGAAGTTGCATGGCAATTATTCAACGGAATGTCAGAAAAGAGTTTGGTTTCATGGAATGCAATCATTGCTGGGTATGCACAAAATGGGCAAGTGAAGGAGGCTTTGACATTGTTTCAAGGAATGCAACTGACGGATGTGATCCCAGATTCGATCACTATGGTAAGTGTGATCCAGGCGTGCACTCATTCAGCAGATCAGAAACAAGGTCAGTGCATCCATGGTTACCTAATTAGAAATGGATTTGAATCAAGTCCTTTTGTGGGGACTGCCATCATAGACATGTATGCTCAATATGGCAGTATAGGGCTTGCATGTCAAGCCTTTAACCAACTATCTAAAAAAGATGCAGTCTCATGGAATGCAATGATTACTGGATATTCCCAAAATGGGTATGCCAATGAGGCCTTAACACTCTTTCATGAAATGCTACATGCAAACATTATGCCTGACACGGTAACTATGGCAAGTGTGTTGCGTGCCTGTGCCCATTTAGCAGCTTTGCAAGAAGGGAAATGCATACATGATTACATCATTGCAAGTGGTTTATTGTCAGATGTTTTTGTAGGGACTGCCCTAATAGACATGTATGCAAAATGTGGGAGTCTAGATAGTTCACGACAGTTGTTTGAGAAAATGACTAAAAGAAATGTGGTCTCATGGAATGCAATGATTTCTGGGTATGCTCAAAATGGGCATGCCAATGAGGCATTAACACTGTTTCATCAAATGCAATCAGCAGATATGACACCCGACTTGTTCACTATGGTTAGTGTACTTCAGGCATGTGCTTCCTTAGGAGCTCTGCAATATGGCAAGTCAGTCCACAAATGTGTAATTCAAAATGGATTTGACTCAGATATTTTTGTGGAGACTTCCCTTGTAGACATGTATTGTAAATGTGGGAATGTAGAGGTTGGACGGCATTTATTTGATGACATGTGTAAGAGAAATTTAGTCTCATGGAATGTAATGATTGCTGGGTATGCTCAGAATGGATATGCAAATGATGCCCTGATGGTGTTTCATCAAATGCAATCTGCAGATATCATGCCTGATGTGTTCACAGTGGTGAGTGTATTACAAGCATGTGCCCATTTAGGAGATTTACAGCAGGGCAAGTGGATCCATGAATATATAACTCAAAGCAAGTTTGACTCGGATGTTACTGTGAGGACTTCCCTCATAGACATGTATTGTAAATGTGGCAGTATAGAAGCTGCACGCTTTTTATTTGATACAATGCTTGAAAAAAATGTGTCCTCCTGGAATGCAATGATTTCAGGATATGGTATGCATGGTGATGGGAAAAATGCTATTGAGATTTTCTTACAAATGCAACAGATGGGCACAATGCCTAATGAAATCACCTTCATTTGTATTTTGTCAGCTTGCAGTCATGCAGGCCTTGTGGATGAGGGCTGGCAATACTTTGACTGCATGAATAGAGATTTTGGCATAGAACATAAAATGCAGCATTATGCATGTATGGTTGATCTTCTAGGTCGTGCTGGGCAGTTGATTGAGGCATACAATTTTATTGAAAATATGCCACTAGAGCCTGATATTAGCGTTTGGGGGGCTTTCTTGGGTGCCTGTAGAATTCACCACAATATAGAACTAGGAAAGGCTGCGGCAGAACGGATTTTTCATTTAGAGCCAGAAAATGCTGGATATTATGTATTGTTGTCAAACATCTATGCTACATCTGGTAAGTGGGATGATGTAGCAAACATCAGAGCAGTGATGCGAGACAAGGATTTGAAAAAGACACCAGGATACAGCTTGATTGAGTTAAATAAGAGAGTTTATACATTTCTCACAGGGGGCATTACACCTTCAATATAAAGAAATTTAAGTATCTTTGGAGAAATTGAAATTGAAATTTTATTAACATCCACTGAAGATCAACATAGGTCAAGGGCCCTAGTGATTACAATAAGCATTAATAGCAAAACCAAATCAATACAGAGCGGTGCAAAAGAACCCCTTAAAATGAGATGAAAAATGAGTACAAGAGCATCAGGGGACAAAAAGACATAAGCATGGGTGTACAAGTAGGTTATCCCAAGAAGGAAAACCATATATGGTGAAGGAGGGCCAATGAGGAGACGAAGCTTGGAGAAAGATGCAGCTACCACAAGGTGGAGGGAGAGAGTTTAGCTGGGCAGATGAAAGAGGCAGGGTACATGTCTAGAATGGTCCTGTACATTGTTGAGGCAGTGCTGTAGTAACATATGATCAACACTCACAGTGAGAAGTTGACCATTACCTTTTGAATTATTTACACTAGCTCTGGTACTACCCCCTACTTCAGATTACACAAATCTGTTGTGTCTATGGTGATTGGCAAAGCACCACTAAGTGTAGCTCTGGAATTGTTGGGCTAGAAATTGGTGTGAGGGATGCAAACTCTTTTATCATTTCAAGAATAACTCATGGCTGTTGAGAAGTCTTAATCATGTATGTTTTAAGATACAGCTATAATGAAGACAGACGGTGAAAGGAGATAAGAAGAAAAGTTGTGTTGGAACTTGGAAGATGGAAGTTTATGACTTGAGGTATCAGAGATTTAAGTGAGATGAATAGGAACATGTACCAGCCATTTAGGTCTGATAGTCAAGTAATAATGACTGGTGCAACAAATTGTACAAGGGTTTGCTGTACTCTGAATTCTCGAAATCATGTTGAAAATACTAGATTTTCTCTGCCAAAAGGGGAGTTGGCTTGTACATAATATAGGTGATCTCTTCTATCGTAGGAAGTCTTCTATAAATTGCCCTTTGATGCTCACAATTAAATTGTATGAGACTTCATCAATTGGACAAGTTGGGTTTTGGTTACTGGTTTTGGAATCTTGTACATAAGCTCTTAAAAAATGCCTCCATTAAGTCGGTGATCAATTGAGAGATCACTGAGCCTCTCTTTTTGGAATGCTCTGCTCCCTTGCTCCACTCTCTATACTATTGCACTACTTTGATTGGTCTATAATCCAAAACACCATAATTTGAAAGGAATTCTCATCCTTGGTGACAACAAGCAACATTTCTATGGGCAGGTCATCAATAACACCAATTCAATGCCTTCAAGAGCCAAAGAAAATGTGGATCGCTCACTTGCATACTTGAGTGTTTCTTTCTGCAAGGCTTTAGGCTCTGTATTCTTCTTCTAAAAATCTTCTTGTTACTGTTGTAAGTTTGAAGTTCTTTGAACTAGTGTTATTTGACTGAATGTCTAAGACACACCGAGTCTTCCGAGTTTGCCCAAGTCAAGTCTGAAATGAGTACTTGACTCAGACTCTCTCCATAGACTCAGGACTCACTGAGACTCACTAGAACTTGCCAGACTTGCAAGTAACCCTCAAACTTTGCTTAGATTCGTGAGTTTGGCCCTTTAGCCATTTTGTGGACCTTGCACATCGTTTTGGAGGTAAAAACACATTTTGGAGGGGAAAAATGCCATGAATGAAGGCCTAAAACCCTAAAAGCATTGATAAATAATAACTCCCTCTCATTTCACTCTCATCTCTCATGCTATCCATTTCCTCTCATTCTCTTATTTGTTGTTTGATGTGACTTTGTGACTGTGATGGGTGATTTTATTCGCTGTGAGTGTGTTTGACAATTTGTGAAGAAGGCCAAGTTCTGCTATCAATGTTTGTTGTGACTGTAGTTTGTGATTGTGCTTGTGAAGGAGGTTGAGTTCTGCGATCACTATTTGTAGGGCGATTTTATTCGTTGTATGGAGGGGCAATTTTATTCATAGTGAAGGAAGGGTTATTTTATTTGCTGCATTTTGGCTATGTGAAGGACCCAAGGAGGTTGTTCTTGTGAAGGTGGTACAAGGTATATCAACTTGTCAAGTGTATGCTTTTGATTTTTTTTCCTATATCAAACTTCAGTGCTTATTAAATTTTTAATCAATCTGGTAATATAGGAAAGACTGAATTTTTAAATTTTTAATAAATCTTCTAGCATATAAAAGCCAAATTTTTAAATTTTAATCAGTCTACATTGAGCCCTTAGCTTCCTTTGCATGTGTTTTGAACTATCTATGTTCATAATTTATTTTAGGATCTCCGAATAATATATATTGTCATCTATATTCTACTAGTACCTAGATTCTTATCCATGGCTCCTAAGCCCAAATCTAAGAGGCCTCTTGATCAAGCATGGGAAAAATGTGTCTGGGTGGATCCAAACGATGACAAGCAAGTCAAGTGCAACTACTGTCATGCTATTATGTTTGGGGGCATAAACAAGTTGAAACACCACCTAGCGAGAATCTCATGCAAAGATGTCATAGTTTGTGGCCATTACCTTGCAAAAGTCACAACCCAAATGTAAGTTGCTTTGGATAATGTTGAAGAAAACAATGCAAGGAGAGACAGGGTGAAGTTAGAAATTGCTTGAATGGTAGATCTCCAATGCCACCTCACAGTAGTTGTTCATCAAGTTTTGTAGCAAGTCCAAGTATCACCTTTCAGTTCTTCCTTCCTCGCACAACCCCAAGAGCTCAAGCATCTTGGAGAGTTTTAACAAAAAGGAGGAAGGAGGCAAATATAGTAGTGATGAGGTTTTGGTACCATGATAGCCTCTCATTTACACTGCAAATTCTCCTTTCTATCAGCCCATGGTGGATGCTAGCACCCTATCACAGGTGCTAGCCCCTTTTTATAGTGCACTTAAGGGAAAGAGTTAGCTTAGGAGTTATAATGTATCGAGGCACAATTTGAAGGCCTTAAAAGTTCATGGAAGAGTATTAGTTGCACCATTATGTCAAATGGTTGGACATATAAGAAGAATAACATCATTCTCAATTTTTTTTTGTGGCACGCCCTAAATGAATCATGTTTTTGAAATCCATTTATACATCCTCACATGTAAAGGATACAAATCTAATAAATGCAATGCTACTAGAGGTTGTGGAGGAACTAGGGATTAAACATGTTGTCCAAGTAATCATGGACAAGGCTGCAAATTATGTGGTAGCTGGAAAAATGCTGTGTGATAAATATCCTACTATTTTTTGGACCTTGTGTGATTCCCATTGCATAGATTTGATTTTGGAATACATAAGGAAGTTGGAATGGGTGCATGCCATTGTTCATGAATGCAAACAAATAACCAAGTACATTTATAATCATGCTTGGGTGTTGAGCGTTATGAGAGAGTGCACAGAGGGTGAACTCACTCGCTTGATTGTCACATGCTTTACAACAACTTTTTCTCACTCAAAATCCTTTTGAACAAGTACCAAGCACTGAGACAAATGTTTTGCAATGACAAATGGCTATATTGGAAAGTCAATACAAAATCAGATGCAATTGTTGTTAAAGTGTCTCTCATTAGAGGTGATTTATAGGAGTTTCTCTTTGAGGTTACTAGCATGACTGAGCCTCTTGTGTAAGTGTTGAGGATAAGGGATGGAGACAAACCACCAATGGGATACATTTATGAGGGCATGTA